>JAQIWG010005830.1:0-14038 GCA_034695025.1 Chamaedrilus cognettii | reverse complement strand
CAATTTTCAAAATGTGGTGGCGCCATCACCAATTTTCAAAATGTGGTGGCGCCATCACCAATTTTCAAAATGTGGTGGCGCCATCACCAATTTTCAAAATGTAGTGGCGCCATCACCAATTTTCAAAATGTGGTGGCGCCATCACCAATTTTCAAAATGTGGTGGCGCCATCACCAATTTTCAAAATGTGGTGATAACAAATCACCACCGTCACCACAGAAAGGTACTCTGTCACACGTTCATTATGGTACGGTACGGACATGAAGATATTCGATTGAGATCGAATAATCTCGTGGTTAAACAAACGTACGATGATCATGCGCATAACCAAACTAAAGGAAGAGTTACATTGGATGTTCAACGTCAGATTTCCACTCATTTTCCCGACACGAGCGTTCCCGAAACACGATCCGGGAACAGGCGTGTGCCTGTTTTCAATGGTCCGCGGAGCTCGTGGGAACACCATGTTCGAAGCACGCGAAAAGTTTACAGTATATAGGCCCAGCCTATGTTTGGTCTTCGACGTCGGATTATTGCTAGCACGTCGGACACGGTTGAGAATCAGACGCTGAACCACGAATGTAACTCTACCTTAAGAACGCTGTAATGCAATGGCACAATAACGTGTATATTTGCAATGTCAATAATTAGGGCCTATAGCCCATTGGCAGGCACATTTTTTGCACGCAATAGTCTGGGTCCATAGCCCAAGATCTATTTTTGTCGAGCAGTCGTGGCCGAGTGGTTAAGGCGATTGACTAGAAATCAATTGGGCTCTGCCCGCACAGGTTCGAATCCTGTCGACTGCGATAATTTTTATGTAGTCTGTTGCACTTCTCCCGCACCTACGATTTAAGCAAACGATGTTTTTCCATCTCCGTTTGCATGACATATTCTTGGTGCGTTAAAAGTGCAATATACATACATACATATTATATGCTTGCGTGTTCTCGAATAGCATACATCACACCGTTACTAGAGTACTGCTCTCAAGTTTGGAATCCGCATGATATCGTGGATGCGCGACGGTCAGAATCAGTGCAGCGAATTTTCACCAAAAAAACCTCCAGGATTTCAGGGGCTTAACTACCCTGCCCGACTTGAAAAAGCTGGATTGTGCACCCTTGAGCTCAGGAGGCTTCTGGCTGACCTGTGCTTTTGCTTTTAAATTTTACATGGCCTTGCTGACACCCAAATAGACAAATTATTTTTATTGGATCGACAGGGTCGAACTAGAGGGCACAGCTGGAGATTAAAACCCACCACTCCCAGGCTTGATACCAGACTGCACTTCTTCTATTTCAGAGTGATCAATGTTTGGAACTCATTGTCGCCATCCACAGTAGAAGCCACTTCCTTTAATTCTTTTAGGGCATTACTAATGTCCGAATGTCTAGATTCATTTCTAACTGTAAAGGCCTGACATCTTTATACTGTTTGCAAATAACAGCCATATATTCTAGTTTACTTGCAGTAGAAGCATTTTAACCGATTTTAAATTATTCTTACTCGCTTGATTTAAATTATTTACAGCACATGGTCAAATAGAATGCAGGCCACATGCATAATGTTTGAACTCAAGTGTATATCGCAAAGTTTTTAGCCACATATTTTATATACTGAATAATTTTATGTCGGCTGACATTGCCATCCGTACAGTACAGAGCTGACAATGTCATTTTTGTAACCAAATAGTGCAACATACCATAGTCTGATAAATGACAATATATACACGTGCAAAGGCCGAGCAACTTGAGCGCGTTCTGGGTGTGTCGCACTCGGCGCCTGTTGTCCGGAGTTATAAAAACTTTTTAGCGAACACTTACTTGCTTATAGCCCGCACTGTGCGTTAAATCTATTTGATTTGATTTGATTTGAAGTGCTCCGTTTATATGCACGTACAGGTAGGCCTACATGTTGAGTCTATAGACATGCCTTGATTGTGTGTAGTCTGCTGCACTTCTACCGCACCTACGGTTCAATCGAATGACTTTATTTCCATCTCCATTTACAGGTTCATGTACGTGTATTTTTGTGCGGTACAAGTGCAGCAACTATACATACATGCGAGAAATGTGAGCAAGCTTTTTTGACCATTGTCTTGGACAGTTACAGCAGGAGGCCTAGCCTACCGCTGTAACTGTAGTGTCTGTAGTGTCTGTAGTGTCTGTAGTGTCTGTAGTGTCTGTAGTGTCTGTAGTGTCTGTAGTGTCTGTAGGCTGCAGTAAAAGTGACACAAGCGTGGCTTCGTGCCATCCTTCATATTAATTACATTGCATAAAAATTATTCCAGGCACTTATAACAAGTACGTGAAAGATTGCACCTAGGCCTATAATTATTTAATATTGATATAATTATTAATACGTAATACAAATATTAATTAATATAATGATCAAACTGATTGCTTTTTGTGAAATTTCTAGCCAAGGCCCTTCTATACCCTGCAGATAGGCCAATTCTTGCCTAGGCCTATTTTTGCTTTGCGCTTGGCATTCCAACTCACGGAGGCTGTTGCTATGAAGGACCAGGCAGCAATCACGCGGCAACTATCGACTACGCGTATCTTTCTTCATAAATGCCATACGCTGTCAACTGCAGGATTAATAGCAGGGGCGTAGCCACGTATCTGGCGGTGGGGGGAGGGACCAAAATTCTCCCCTCCCCCAAAAATGCTTTCTGAACTACATTTCTGTAACCTAGAACAGACCAAATTGCTTTCCGGTACAGAACGCACGAGCGGGGGGAGGGGATGCTAACACCAATTTTTTTCCACAACAACAAGCTCATTTTTCTTGGGGGGACCACCCTTCATATCTTTTTGGCTCACTTTTTTTCCTGGGGGGGTGGGGGACCAACCATCAATCAATCATGGGGGGGACGCGTCCCCCCATCCATGCATTTTCAAGGGGGCCAGAATTAATCATGGGGAGGGATGCCCTGGTCCGCGGGGAGGGGGGGGGACGCGTCCCCTCCATCCCTTAAGCCACTGCCCCCCTGGGTAAAGGGTTGTGCATGCAATGTGTGCAAGTTGCAGCACGTCCGTTTGTGTGCTCCGGTCAATGCGAGGCCGTGTCACACAACAGTCCGACCTCTCGAGGTCAGCCCACGACATACACGTAAACAATTGAACAATGGCTGGATCGACTCGATAGGCTTGATTGGGCTTCGCGTGCCAATTTGCCCACGGCAAACTCGTCGTTAGGCTGAACTGTGGGCTACCGATGGTCGGTTAAACGATTTGGGGGACACAGACGCAAAAAATACTTACAATTTTTGAAACAAATGATTAGGCCCCGTTTTAAATTTACGAGCGCATTCAATAATCAATTTTGATGCATTTGTCAGGCATAGTAATTATTTCAATATTTTGAGTTACACGTATTTCGCATTCAGTCTTAAATTTTGACGGCTGTTCATGCAGGCTTATGTATACAATGTCATGTAGGCTCAGGGATATTATAGAAAACTGGGTTCTACTGTTCTTTTACAATTCGGTCTCCCCGTTGTAACAGCTTTTAGTTTTGATCTCTTATGTAGGCTTACAATCTGCATCTACCATGAATTATGTGCATACGAGCTCTAGGCCTACCGCAGTACCGGCAGGCATTATGTAGATTCAAGCTTGACAATAGAATAGTAGCAAATAGGCTACTGCAACACTAATTGTAATAACAACAGTGCAAGATTAAAATTCGTAATGATTTGAATTTTTTGAATAAAATAGATAGGCCTACAATATTTTTCCCTATAGCCTAGAGTAAAATTAGGTGAATGTCTCGAATCGACTAATCTAGCGAAAATTAATGCGCGAAATTAGTGCTGCATACTGTATTTAAGGTCCTCAAAAACGCAAAATTAAGTGCAGAAAATTTCTAATAGGCAGAATCGTGAGAATAAAATGCAGCAAAAATGTCTCGTTTCACAGCAGTAGCCTGGCTACCTTGTTACTTTCAGCAGTGCATTTCTTATTCAGCATACTCTGCCGTGTTTTTCTGCATACCTTACTGCGTCAGTCCATGTTATGTAGATCTAATACAGAGTTCTTTGATCAAAGATCTTAAAGCAAGGATCATGACGTCATCGGCCGATCAACGCATTGAAAATTGAACTATCCTTTTAATTGGGTCACTAAGGAGGTTGTTCATGGAGCGTTATTTGAATGATCTTAGAGAGTGTAGAAATTTGATCTATCGATGATATTAATTATCGATTAAATCTGACCGGAGTTCTAATTTACAGGATCTGATTGGCTCGTGACGTTGTTTATGTTCCGTGACAATTTATAACCAAATAGCTCTCTATTGAAAATGTTCTTCTGAGGGCCAGTTGCAGAATCATCAGTTATTTGGTTTTAAATTGTCACAGAACATAAATAAAGTCACGAGCCAATCAGATCGCGCCCATTAAATCGCAATGCACTCAAATAACTCGCTATTATTGTTCAGTCACTTGAATGATCTAAGATTATCTAAATAACTCTTTATTGAACAATCTGATTTAAACTGTGATAGTTCAAACAAGTTGAAATAACTCTCCTTGGGGCAAACCGGTTATAGGATCAGGCAGGAGAAACTAAACAGCTGCTGAGCACGTAGTTCTACACGGTGATTCAGGAAAACGGAAACCAGTAGAATGATCACAATTAATCGTTTGATACTAACTATGAATTATCGCAAATCTCTCCGATATTATTGTTTCAAGTTCTATGCAAATCGATTGGCAATTGGTTGCGTTAAATTGATCATTCTACTGGTTGCCGTTTTTATGAATCAGTTACAATTTAGTTTTTATAATCGGTTATATCGGCAGCAAGTCATACTAGCGACCATGTTTTGCTCGATCCGCTAGCATTCAAAGAACTTAAACCACTCGTTCTTGTCGATCTTCCCGTCTTTGGACGAGTCGCACGTCGCCAGGATCGCCTGCAACAACGAGCAAGAATTCTTAACTTTCTGCAAAACTTAATTCTGAAAAAAAATCTTTTTCATCTTGCACGGTGCAAGATGAAAAACAAGAAGATTAGTGTAGGCGTAGGCTGCTACCATAGAGCAGGGGGCCTCATTTACGTACATTTCTTAAGATTTCTGAAATCCTATCCTAACTGAAATTTAAAACAAATAAAATCCAATCGCCGACCGCCGTGACGTCATCATCCGGTTTGCGCGCGACCGTGCGGAGTTTCCAATAAAAAAGATAAGATTTGCCAAAGATTCTCTTAAGACAATCTTACGACTAAGATTGTCATAAGACATCTACGTGAATGAGGCCCCAGGTTAATAATGGTAACCCAAAAAATCCACTGAAGTCTTGAAACGCGCAACACCTTCGTGATAATTAAAATGCACGTCCAATTAATCGGCTGAAGGGATAATAGGAAGGGTTTAAGTCAGCGCGCCAGAACATAATGAAAAATTCCAATGACCCACGACGCTGGATGCCTGTGGCGCCTGAAATAAAAGGCTGCGAAAGGCATTGGATCGACATTATCTTCAAGACAATAGATGGCGTTGCTGTGCTGAAGTCTCGACCTTGTCTCTGTGAATGCAAACACGTGCGGCAGTTGATTACTGTATACCCAGTGCTGTAGCGGCCTTTTCTGCCACGGCGGGACGCTCTTTTGCGTTTTTTAGTCACCGCGGCCCTCATTTCACATGCAGCGGCGCTTTAACCATGGTTCCACGTCTGGGGTATACAACACACTGGAGCGGCTCCTGGCGGGACGCTGCTAGAAACTTCAGCGGCCCGGCAGGACGTCGTCCCGCAGCGTCGCATGGCAACTACAGCACTGTGTATAACCCACTGACTGCACCGGTGCCCAGGGTCACCATTGTAACTTGTAGCCCTATGCGGCGTGTCACAGGCCCATACCTGAATGATTTAAAAAAAATCTGGCTACACACCTGAACGTCGTCGTTGATCTGGGCCTGGTCGGCCTGTATGCCCTCCTCCGAGTAGTAGGTCGTCACGGCCTGCTTCAGCTCTGAGGAGTCGATCTTGCCGCTGCCGTCCTTGTCGAACTGGTTGAAGACCGCCTCGAGCGCCTGTCGCTTACTGCTGTCCCCCATCTTGCTCTGTCCTCAATCCGCTCGTCTATAATTAATGTAGTTGTACACGTAGTACTAGAAGAACATAAACGCCAATTTTATCGCGCGGGGACAGCTTTATGGGTCATTTTTTGCCGCCGGCCTTTAGATCTAAGGTGCCGATGTATGTATGTATGTTGCACTTGTAACGCACCAAGAAATATGTCATGCAAACGGAGAAGGAAGAAACATCATTTGCTTGAATCGTAGGTGCGGGGAAATGTTCCCTGCCGATGCACATTTCCCCGCACCTACGATTTAAGCAAATGATGTTTTTTCCTTCTCCGTTTGCGTGACATATTTCTTGGTGCGTTACAAGTGCAACATACATACATACATTGGCACCTTAGCAATGGCAATGCAATGCAGTTCTTTTTCGTTGGTCAACGAGCTCTGTATGCCATAAAAAAGCACGTGAAGCTATGCATACAGCTGATAATTACCATGCATACAGCTGATAATTACCATGCATACAGGTGATAGTTACCATGCATACAGCTGATAGTTACCATGCATACAGCTGATAATTACCATGCATACAGCTGATAGTTACCATGCATACAGCTGATAATTACCATGCATACAGCTGATAGTTACCATGCATACAGCTGATAATTACCATGCATACAGCTGATAATTACCATGCATACAGCTGATAATTACCATGCATACAGCAGATAGTTACCATGCATACAGCTGATAATTACCATGCATACAGCTGATATTTACTATGCAGACAGTAGGGAATGACCTATACATATACACGATTGTGTACCAGCAGCTTCCGAGAGTGAAAGGATATAGACGGTCGGCAGTATAGTTATGCTACAGCAGAGAATGCCGTGCAGGCCTATACCTGCTGCTGAGAAAGCCGAGAACGACGATCGACTCCGACTCGTTTAAACACAGCGATGCTTTGTGCGGTCTGCACCTGTATGTCTCTCACTGCACTGTGTGCCAATGGACGGTGTCCTGAGTCCTGACGCCAATGACGGGTGTAACTTGACTTTTTCACACGGGAGGGGGGGGGGGTCATATGGGGGCAGACGTGTACACAGGGGGCAAGTTGGCACCTACAAAACGAAGTTTGACCTGGTTTTGTACTTTATCTTGTCATCTACAAAACTCACGTCCTATCAAAAGGATAAAATGCAAGCGCGATTCATTCATACATGTATGAGAACCATTAGAGCCACTAGGGCCTTTAGTCTCCCTTTTCCAGCAGATTGTGTTTTATATACTGTACTAATGTTTGTATTGTTTGTGCTCTGTGCTGGAAACAAAACAGCGTGTATACATACATGTAGACTCAATGCAACATAATTATCCCGGGCACTCAAGACTTGACACTAGCTTGGCACTCAATGTATAAGGCTCACCCACAAAAATTACTTATCGCCTTGAGGTTCGAGGGGCAGCATGGGTTTATGTCGTGTCCCGGACATGACATTAAACTGTGCCCGGCAGCCCTGCCCCTGCTGCCACCATAGGGCAGGACGAAGCGTTGTGGCCCAGGTGTCTAGGTCGCGGTCTCGGATTGCGAGTGTGGCAGTTGCCGATTCGAGTCGCGGTCGCGGCATGGATCTTAGAGTCACTTCGTGCACCCTTTGGCAAGGGTGGTTTAAATTCGTCAGCAGGCACAAGTGTTCCTACGATGCCTACCAGATACGGTGGAACCACCACCAGCGATCATCAGCTGGTGAAACAGGGCATCACCTTTTCCCCGCAAGGGGCTAAAACAACAACAACAACAGGGGCACCTGGGGGGCAGGGGGGCACCTGCCCCTATGACCCTCCCCCAACGGCAGTTAGGCCTACGCCATGGCACTACGAAACCAATGAGCCGCTGAGTTGTCGTGTGAAGCCGAGGCAGCGAAGGCCTACTACTGGATGACTGGCAGCACGCGTGTAGGCAGGACCAGCTATCAGAGACATACTACATCAATGACAGTGTTGTAGTTTCAGGGGGCCCGGCCTCCCCGGGCCCCCTTTGTTACCTGTCTGGGCCTCCCTTGTTACCTCTGAGGAAAAAACTGGTCGGAGGGGCCCCTAAAGGTCCCCCTTTTCATTTTTTCAGGGGAGGCCGGGCCCGCCTTGTTATGAAAAATGAATAAGCATTCAGAAAAACGACCTCAAAAATGAACAAGCACTGTTAAGAATGGAATAAAAAGAGATAATGAAAAAACACAAAAAAATTATCTAAAAATGGTCAAGGATTTTGCAGAATGGCCGAAGTTGCCCTCATATGAATCAAGCTGGTCATGTAAAGGGAAATTTGTATGCTAGCATACCCCCCTCCCCCCGTTCGCTACTTCTTCAGCCGGGCCCCCCTTGTTACCTCGAGTGGGACCCCCCCTTGCTGCTTTGTGATAACTACAACACTGACAAATGACATGCATTTACCACCAGTAGCGGGGTAGGCGTCATTGCCATTAATAGTAGTGGACCCACCGGGGAGGGGGAAGGGTGGTAAATGATCCTCAAAAAATTGGAGTTTAAAAAAAAATAGGGATATACCGGTACTCTTTACAATATTTTCTCCGAATTAGTCAAAATAGAGGATACTGCATTTGCGCCTTTCTACAGCAAAAATCGAAATATGCTTAGCACCGTGGGGGACCACGCTTCCCCCCACAAAAGATTCTTAGCGCGAGCACTTATATGATAGGTCTATTGATCGGCATCGGATCCGTGGGAACACAACAAACAGGCCACCACTTAATTTACAGACTACAGGCCATAAACGTAGCTGCTGCAGCGAATCCGCACAGGACTACTGTATAATCTATTATTAATTTCTTATACATTGTACACATTCATATCACGGCGGCCCAATAAAAACAAATTACAACAAAGCTAATTATGAGATCGTTTGAATAATACACCAGCTGAGTACATTTGACTACAGTGGAGAAGAGTTGACTTCAGTTGACTACATCTGCTACTCAGTTGAGTAGAGCCACACTAGATCACACAAGCCTGTGTGGTCTATTGGTATCGTCACTGTACTGTCGTGCTAGAGGTCCGGGGTTCAATCCCCACTAGCTATACCGAGAATTCAATTTCTCGGCTTGTAAAAGTCTTTCAACCACAGTCCACTACTCTACCCACCAGTCCACCTATACTGCCAGGCCTCTGAGTCCTACTCTTCCCTCGGTGCCTCTCTATTTTCCTCCCTTCCCCTCCTCCTCCTCCCCTTCGCCACCCCCCTCACCACCCCCCTCACCACCCCCCTCATCACCACCCTCGCCCCCACAGCCCCCACCAGCCCCAGTGGCAACCACACCACCAACATATCCTCCACCGCGCCAAACACCCTCATCAACGCCGCGTTCGGCCCCGTCGGTCCATACTCGGCCGCGTCGAACGCCGCCCTGACCAAGTTGACGGTCCCCAGGACGACCAGCCCGGCAGCCGACAGGGTTCCCGCCACGTTACCCGTCACGTCGCGGTACGGCTGGACGCTGACGTGGTGAAGAAGAAACACGAAGCAGGCAAGGAGGAGGGCAAGTAGACGAAGAAGAGAGTTGTTGAGGAAGGAAGAGAGGATGGTGAGGAGGAGGCGGCGGAGGAGGAGGACCCCGGACCAGGAGAGGGCCCCTGGGGAGGGGAGAAAGGGCCCGTCGAGGAGGCGGAGAAGGGTGGCTCGGGGGGGCGGGGTGCGGCGCCTGCAGAGGCCGCAGTAATAAAGAAATGTATCTTTTAAAGCTAAAAAAGCTAAACTAACTTCCTTGATTGTCGTCGAATCTGTTAATGTCCATGTTTTAATACAGGTTTAGATGTTTGCGCTCTGATGAGAACTGCTGGAGGTGGCTCTTTACAGCCGGATGCCCTTCCTGTCGCCAACCAGTTCAATAAATGACCCTGGACGATGATTATAGAGCTAGCGGCACTAGTCTGTGTAACAGCCTTGCTGACCATGCGTCTCATTCACGAGAGCGTCTTAGAAAATTAATCGTAGGAGTTCCTCACAGATCTATAAAAAAGTGTATTGATGAGGCTACATGAATCTTCACATGTCTCCACGTGTAATTGACCAACTGATGACGTCTTGCTCTCCAGGAAGAGATTTATTTATCTGTAATCACTTCTCGTAAAAAATTGACACAAATGTTAGCGATTATTATAGTCAGGCTTCAGGTTCTGAAACATCATCGTCAGCATCATCATTTCCGTTTTTTCCATCCACAGGTTGGACACCTATGCGACCGCGAACACACACCCTTTCGTGCACCGGCCCTACAAGGGGAAACGTGAGAATGAGAGGCCTTCAGACCTCTCATCAACAAACCCCACAAAACAAAACAAAATAAAATAAAAAAAACAAAGGAAAGAAGAAAATAATGAGCGAATTCTTCATACTCTGCGGCCGTGCCGACTACACCAATCTTCCTCTCCTCCTTCCCCTTTCCCTCCTCCCGGCCTCTCCTTCCAATGTACCCCCTGTAGCCCCACACGGCCAGAAATGGTACCGGGAGCGCGCATGCGGCGAGAAACCCCATTGCCGATATCCGCCCATCACATAGTAACCCCGGTCCCACCAGAAACACAAACCCCAGCGGCAAAACGCAGCAAACCGCACACGCCAGAACCCCATACTGCCAGCCTTGGTAGCATTCGATCGTCCCGTCTACGTACAACACCCACGCCCCACCAATCGGGACGCAGTTGAGCAGCGCAAAGACCGTTCTGCCGATGTTTTGGTAGGCGAAGAAGAGGGCAAGAATCATGGCGGATTGAAGTTTTGCACCGAGCGGGTTAAGGGTGGTTGGTGGAGTTTGTGACGTTGGTTTCTTTGTTGGGAAGATGTTGTGGATGGCGGAGTGAGCGATGTAGGCGGCGAGGAGAATTAGCAGGACCTGCCAACAGTCAATAATACTGCAAGATAAAATTTGAATCACTATATCCAGAAAATATGAAATTTTCTCCATCATTGTTCTATTATTGTTAAGCTTAGCTTCACAACAAAAAGATTACCTTCGCTTAGCTAACTTAATCTAACTTTGCTATCTTGGCTTCAAGTGAAGCTTTTATTGGGCTTTGTATAATTATACTTTTCAAAAATTGAAAAAATTAGTGCTCGGAACGTCCGCGCTACATCTGGTCACCCCGGGAATCTAATTCAGATTGTGACGTCATCACCTGCGGCAGCAGCACGAGGCGCGCGACCAGGTTGAGCACGGCAGTCGCGCCCGGCGCCAGACACTCCCTCCTCAGCACCCCAAACATCTCCGGCTCGAAAGAGAACAACCCAGCGAGCAGCGACCTCGCAACGAACTGCGCTCCGGATTCAGAAATCGGATCACTGTCAGCGTGGACGTGGAGTAGGAGCGCGTCCTGGAAGTAGAACGCAAGCGTGAGAACGCATCCCGAGTCCACGGCTCGCGCGGCCATCTCCCCGATCCCTTCCGAAGAACCGCGCCCAACAACTGCGGAACAATTAATGTAATATAATAATGAGGTATGTATAATAAGATATACAGGAAAACATCTAGAGCGCTATGTCGCGGTATCAACCGCTTCTAGGGTGTTTCACAGTTCAACTCGCAGTGCTGTAAAACACGTAAAAAAGTACAATGTAAAAAATAAGGTTTGCCTTTGACATATTATAGAATTGTGAAAAACGTAATTTTTGCTCTAGCCACCCACCCCTTCTAAAGCATTAAAACACCGAGCCAGACCGCCACAAAGTACTATATAACAATTGGCTGAAGTAGCCTACCCACCCGCAGCGCATAAAATTTAAAACTTTTAATAGCGAGTGCTGCGAGACAAAGCCAAACATTAAACAAAGGCTTCTCAATAAAGGGTTTATCATTGTCAAGATCATGCTTCATAATAAGAGAGCCATTAAGTTGCAAAAGATCAAGGAATCTGACCATATCTAACGGAACGGTCGAGGTTAAGGGAATTCGCCCGCGCGGCGGCGCAGTCCTCGAGACTTTCGTCGCAGCTCGCGGTCAGCGCCGTGTGTTCGTCTCGTGGATGACCAGCGTCCAGATCTTTGTCACCAACAGTCGAGTCCAGCCCGTCCTCTGACGCAGCCGCGAGTCCTTGCGCTGCTTGCTTGCCATGGAAATGATTCGCTTTTGGAAAGCCATCTTGACAGTGTTTAACTGCTTTCTGTTTATTCTCACTGTCTAGGTGTTTAACAGCAAGTTTTACTAAATTCTGATGCGAGCGATAAGCAGGGAATCTTTCGTCCTCAATGGCAGACACAATGCCGAGATCCAAATTATCTGCGGATAATTGGCGTATCAGCGTGCGGTCATGAAATTGTTTTTCCTCGTCGTCCATTGGTCTGAACTTGTAGGACTTGCACTCAAATTCTTCCTGAATTCCTTCATCGTCTCCCGTTTCGCCTTCAAAGCAGTTGGCGTGAAGTTCGTCATCCAGCATGCACTCACTGTGTCGTCTTTCTTCGCAGACCACAGCATCGCAAGCGATGGTTTCATATCCGCTGCCGCCACTCTGAAATCTATTTCGCAGAGCACACCCTTGGCATTTCTCTTTTTCGCATTCTTCATCTTCATATCTTTCTTCAGCGCCATTATAACTAGTTTTTATTTCAACTTCAATGCGATCATGTAGCTTGGATTTTGTGGAGCAGTTTCTGTCAGTCTCGTCCCACTGCATTGCAGGTCGACCTCCCAAATCATCTTCAAAGTCTCGTTCAGCAAGCTTCTCGTGTTGTTCCACCAGTTTCACGCCGCTGCCTCCGTTCTGCTTGCCCCAGCCGCGAAGAGGACTTCCATCCATCCTCAACAGTTCCGTCTGAAGACATTCCTCGCAGTCCCCTTCACCTTCCTTGTGCAACCAATCACCAAACTCGCAACTAGCCCCAACAAGCATCCTATCCCTTTCTGTTGCTCTCCAATATCCTTCTTCCACAATCCCCATTTTCTCACCATCAACTGATCCAACTTTCCCCATCGATTCTCGCTTCCTCCCGTTGCCATCAATTCTTTTGCTCTCATCCTCATTGCAAGAGCCCCATCCGAGTTCGCGCCGGATAGACCATTCAGTCGAAAAAGCTATCTCTGCCAGATCCGCTTGTGCGGCCATACACACGGCGTAGAACAAACCCAGGACGCCGACCAGCGCGAACACCCAGGGGGGCCCGCAGAGCGCGTCGAGGACGCACACGGGGGAGTACCAGGCCTCCGAGTACCCCCCGCGGCAGCGCCCGCAGAGACGGCCCTCGCGGCGGGAGGCGCAGGCGTCGATGGAGGCCCCGCAGGGCCCCCCTGAGGGGCCGAGGGCGGAGGCCCCGTAGGGCCCCCCAGAGGGGCTGCGGGGGGAGGGGGCCGCCGAGCAGCAGTAGCCTCGCGGGCAGTGCTCGAAGCGAACCGAGCGACTGGGGGCGTCGACGTGGCCCCAGAAGTTGGGGACGGCAGCGATGCCCTGTGAAGCCAAGGAAGTTTAAGATGTCATACATTAATGGAGAATCGGGTCCATTATCAAAAGCTCAAATGGACCCCGCTTTGTTTAAGCAGCATAATGATCATGTGACCAGCTTGAAGCATCTAAACTTAATCAAGCAATAAAATTATATTAGATATATACATGTTTAAGGCGTCGTATATGTTAGATATGTATAACGTATCATGTATCAGGTAGGGAATGTAATATATTTATTTTTTTCATCTTTATTACTTCAAGACAAGACAATGCAGAAATACAGGCATCAATCGGCATAGGCAAGAAGTAATAAGGGCAGCTAAAGAGGGAACGCATTCCCTGTGACAGCCACTGGCAGAACTATGCGGCTTTGCCAATGGCTGTATAACTGCCCCTATTATGGCTCAATTTAATCGGCAGTACATCAGATTTTACAAATAACACAAAAATAATAATGTAACTTAAATACTATATAAGCTAGCAAGCAGAAATATAGCATCAAAAACAACATGCGAAAAAGGGAAAGAATGAAAAGCAAGTTCAGTGTGAGCCA
>JAQIWG010005829.1:0-14040 GCA_034695025.1 Chamaedrilus cognettii | reverse complement strand
ATCACCACCAACCTCTCCTCCCTCTCTTCCTTCCCCTATTACAGCATCCCAGTCTCCCATAATCACAAGGTATTCCTTTCTCTTTTCTTTCTCTACCACCTCCTCGATCTTTTCGTACACGGCGTCCACATATTCATCACTATGAACTGAGGTTGGCATGTAGACTTGCATTATTATCATGTCTACCGGTATACCTGTAACCCTACATCATCATTCTGTCGCTATATCGTACCACTTCTGTAACACACGTTGCTTTTTCCTTACCTAAAATGATGGCTACTCCTCTCTGACTTTCTTCCCCGCCAGAATAGTGCACTTTATAACCATCGCTATCAAACTCCCCCCCCCTATCCATCCACCTGACCTCACACAGACCCAATACGTTTATGCTATTCCTCTCCATCTCACGCTTCATATTCTCTAGCTTCCTCCTTCTCAACATGGTTCGAAAGTTCCATGTGCCTATTCTTATGGCACTGCAAGGTGAAAATCCCTAAGAGTGTTCAAACCCATATTAATACGGTTCACACTCTTTACATCACCAAACATGTTCTCCAGCGAGCGTGTTAGCGCCAGTTCTGCTGGGTCACTGGTGATTGTCGCCCAATCGAGTAGGGTTACACATCACACATCTCGATGTCAGCAACGACTAACTCCTAACTCATGTTAAGAGTATCGAGTTGTCTCTTCGGAGATTACTTGTACTTATTGTCTCTCTTTTTGTGATTCGGAGACAGACGGATCCAGCACAATTTTGGTTCCCCCCAAAATTTTGAAGGTTCGGTGTTGGCACCCCCTTTGTGCCATGCTTTCTGGTGACCATTGGGTTGACCGTTTCCCCCCGGTTTGCCAGAATGTTTCCCGCTCGATTTACTCTTGAGTTTCGAGAATTATTCTGAACTAGCACTGTCCCCATCTCTTTTTCTCATCCGTTTGGTTGTTCCTCCATTCTTTGAAATTGTTGGTTGGCCCTTATGCCACTGGTTGAATTTGCCATTCGTGTGCTTGACCTCACTTTTGGCATATGCATCGACATCCACTGCGACCTCCCTTCAAGTTAAATGCTTCTTTTCGATATCCTGAGGGCAAACTTTAATAGCATACATCATTTATATCCCAAAGGAAACACTTCATTTGGTCACAGCAGATGACGTCACAGAGCTTCTTGAATGTGTTACACTCTCTGGAGTACAAATACGACTTTAGTAGCAAATGCAACATATGAGAGAACTGATTCCAAGAATTCCGTTTATTCTTAGTGGCCGACTCTCGAAAGTTATTTTGATGCTGCGGCTTCTGTGAGACGATAAATATTATTCAGCGCAATCTTTACCTTCTGAGAATCATTTTTCTCGTTTGATGGCTTCCTTTTCAACAATGGTTTAGCCTCCTTTGTAAGTAAGTTACGCTCAACAACATGCTGAATGCCATCGGTCACTTTACACAATCCAAAATTATGGGACAGGGATGTGAAAAATAAATTTTAATTCACTGCTATTGTCCGTCATCTGAATTTGCCCCTTCTCCATATTTCTCAAAGCGCGATTGAGCTGCTTAGGCTTAGAGTTCAGCCTAGCTATTTCTTAAAGTCCTGCATTATCGGACTGCGCCTGGGGACTGCGAGCCAGTAGCTCTCAGTTAGCCCTATCAGAGTCCTCCGTCAGCTGTCGATTCTCTCTAAACAATGCATGCTTAAGCTCCAGTAGCATTTGACCTTGGCTACTTTCGCTTGTCTACTTTTCTTTGTCTACTTAATTGATGAGTCTTTGTCTACTTTTTATTGGCTACTTCTACTTTCTACTACCTTGACCTTCGGCTACTGTGGCCTGAGACTCGGCCGTCTGGCTCCCCAAGCTCCCCCCTGCCATTATACCCTTTAGCCCGACCAATTAGAAACCGTGTTCGTGATTGCTATTCACTTAGTCGCAGCTGTAGGGCACTGTCTCTCTCTGAGGCCTTCCTAGCTAGCTTCTGGCTAGTCAGCGCATGAGTTGCAGTTGCACTTGCCGTTGAGTTAACACAGAGTCCTTCTGAGCTTGCAGCTGTGGACTCTGCATCATAGCTAGCATGGCAACTAAATTACCGAATTGGCCAGAGAGATCGGCAGTGGCTTGGCCCTGCATGGTCTGCCCACCAGCTACTACCCTCAATGATTAAAGCACTAAACTCAAAGTTTGTCCGACATTCGTTACCGATCGAGGCAACCAAGACCTTGATCAGCGCTCGTAATTTGCCAGTGCGACATACAGAGCTGCTTATTCGCCGGAATTTCACAGAAACCGATCGACAGACTTAGGCGCACCCTCAATGTATCCGCTAAACTTATTTACGGCGGTGCACGCACGGATCATGTCACACCACTGTTGCGAGAGAAGCTTCACTCTAGGTGTAGGGCTTGTATACTGTCAGACACAACTTGTACGTGATGCGTTGTTGAAAGTGTAACGCATCACGTACAAGTTGTGTCGGACAGTATACAAGGCCTTGTCACCCTTGTACATCAGGGAGTTGATCGTTCCTGCCGCACGAACTGCTGACTCTGATCAGCCAACAAACCCGGCGCGCACGTGACCGTGACCCTCGCTTGTCCACGTGTCCGTCGCAACTACAGCGAGCGAAGTCTATCGTACGCTGGTCCAAGCGCGGGGAACAATCTCCCACTAGACACTAGGATCTCTCCTACACTTGAACTGTTTAAGTGTAGCCTGAAGACTAAGTTATTTGCGTTTTCATATCCTTAGATTGCTGCATATCGATTTTGCCCGTCACTTGTGCGCCTAAACTGCTCGGCTTGTAAAGCGCCCTAGAATTTTTTATGACTTGTTATGGCGCTATAGCAAATTAGCCTGTGTATTATTATTATTTTTACTTATTTTAATTTTTATCTTCGCCTTCGGTACTGCGTTCCTGAGGGACTTATAAAAATTGGTGTAAACGTTTTGCTCTGAGACGGCTAGATTATGGCTTATTATTATTATTATTTTTATTATTACCCGCGCCCCTCCCGCAGAGGCAGTGGGAGAACCTGCAACGCCAGCTTGTAGTACTGTCACAGGTGCGTTAACTGTTAACGGTTATCGGTGTTTTAACGTTCTGCTGCGACCCTGTCTGAGACAATGATCGACACGTTGACTGGATTTACGAAGGCGCGTTCTAGATCTTCCACCAAACTATGCTTTATTTCACACATACTTAATAGTACTCATCCCACCTTGGGTCCCCCCAGTGGCCATTTTTCAAAATTCCCCCGCGTTCCTGTCTTAGCAAATATGCGTAGACTACGAGTTGCAAAATATACTATAGAACTATACGAGTACACCTTTAATCTAAAGTCTGCGCCGACATGTCTGGGAGCGCAGTGTTCACGATTATTTGATATTTTATTTGTTTAAAGGAATATTCTTAATTTATGCGCATGAATATTTGCACTTGAAATTGTGAATTTTATATATATCTTCACCATTGATGGCGAATATTGAATAAATATATTAATTGTGGACTAAATAGATATACACCGAAATATTGACTTGTTTTGCTTGCTAGAGTTCTCATTGTTGATATATATTGTATGTACAGGCAGATGTAACGGAGTTGACGGTTTTCATTCAGCAGTATCCGCTTTCAAACTTTGAACCTCCGCGTTGTAATATCTTGTGTGTGAAGAAAAGTATTGTCAACCATGTGAATAAAATTGTAAGTTCGCAAAAACGCAATCAAACTATTTCACTTCCGATGCGCTCTCTCCAGTGCTAAACGCAGGTCACAGGTGCAAAATCTCTCCACACCTGGCGGTTCTAATTTTTCTTCATATTTTCATACAATTTGTTTCCCTGGAATTTATCTATAATTCCTAATTCTATTACCGTTATGCTACACACAGTAATTTTTTTTTTAAAACGACAATAGGATTAGAACAGATAATAGGAGAGAGCAGAATATCAAAATGTCAGTCTTCAGTCTGTTGATCGTTGAAATCTGTTAATGAGGGGCTCGTCGTTGAGCAGTAATAATGCAATAACGTCACTAAGAAATTAGGAGAATCAGCCATTCTGCAGAGGGCTGGAGGGGAATTGACTTGGCAGTGGCTGCTACGGACGTGGCGCCAAAACACAGTACGAATTATAACGCTGCGCATCAAGTAACAGACGCTGAAGAAAATACGTCCAGACAGCGGCTCGCTTTTCGCTTCAGCTATGCGCGTGCCCAGTGAAAAAATCAAGTCATAACATTTCGATCCCCACGATCCCATTGCATTCAACGCCATTGGAATGAACTGTACTTTGTCCGTTAGATGTTTGCAGTTAGCGCGCTTGTGGATTTCCTCTGTAAAATCGGCTGCCCCGCCACACGCTAATGTGCTAGATGTGACGCCGCAAAGGAATCTGCGCATGTTGCATGCCACGCCAGGCAGCGACCACGCCACGCCTGTACAGAAGCCACAGATACTCAATCCGACCGTTTCCGGTCGTCTCAGCTTATAGCTGTCGGCTTACGAACTTATGTCACACCACGTGACTCGAACGCTCGGAGAAAAATGTCAGTGAGTTGGCCATGATGTGGCAGACGGGCAGCGTTCTTGCGGCAAGAGAGACCATGATGGTCATCCGGTTGAAGTAGAACTTTCGCTCCGCAGCAACAGTCGTGGGTGTACGCTCGCGGGGCTCCTAGCCGAAGTATAACAACTATTCTCACCAACAGCCTCAAAGTTGCATCGTCCAGTTTCAGTCCCACATCACATATATTCATTGCTGTCAAAGTTTCAACCACAAACTTGAATCGCGAATCTTGTAGTTTTCTCTTAGTTTCTCAGATTCCAGGCGAAGAAAATCCGCAGCAACTGAAGAGGCGTGGCCGCTGTCCTGTGTTAGAATATCTTCCCAAATAAGTATCCCCCAGGATATTCCCGAACGAAATATTTTACCCCCGTATATTCCCGGACGCGTATTTGACAATGATGGATCTATTGGGACACAGGGAGCCGAAAACGACAATTGCCGCGATGCAATTGGCCGTTGGTGGCTTTACTCGCAGCCATTGTCTACGCGCTGCCTCTTATTCATGAATCATGATCATGATCAATGAATTATGTTGTTGACAAAGACATCGATATAAACTAGATGGATCACTGCTGACGACAGTCTAATATCGACCAGACAGTTAAAATATATTGAACTTTGCATGTTCAACGTGATTCATCTCTGCCATAAAACAACGCGTGCTTAATGATTTTTCAGTGAGTACAGCATTAATGAAGCTAGGATTGCTATTTCAATTCAATTCGATTTACATTTAAACTGTAAATAATATTATAGGCCTATGTGAAATGACTAGCCTTTTTCGCTCTAGTTGTAGGAGAGATTCATATAGTGTAAATTAAGTCTACTAGAACTAGTGATCTAGCGATATCTATGCAACTCTGCGCAACAAAATATCGGACGAAGACTTTGTTGAAGCGAGAAGTTTTGTTCAGAATTCAAAGAATGGATCTCAAATCAAAGGTTTGAATAGCTGTCATGTGAATCTTGATGTGAATATGTGTGTCATCTAGTTTGTTGGACATGTTGCACCAGTGCATGTACCACTGTTGTACAACTCGTTCACCTCAACGATATTCTGTAGATGTAGCTTTTATCGCTAAGGGCCTTAGAAAATGCGGCACAATTTTGAGAAATATGCGGCAAGGCTTGTGAAAAATGTTTCTGATAGGCATACATGTACTGCATACATGTCTATACCAAGAAAGGAACATTTTATGGTGTATTCGATATAAACTTGTTATGTCAAATAAAATGTCTCTGAATGATATTTAACGCTTTCCCAGACGACACGCAAAAATTTCAAGTTTTTATGGTTGTTGATCGCGTCGAGTTCACTTCATAGTTTCGGGCGTCTTTGCAGTGCGTCTCGTAAAGGTGATCCTTATTTAATATAACTCAAACAGTGATTGCAAAATTAATTGCTATATTTTTCAGCCTACATGCGATCATTGTTGTCATTTATGCTATTGTTCTTCTTTCTGTAGAACTGGGAAACGGAGGTCACAGATCTGCCAAGCATGTTAATTGTTGATCGTGTGGGGCTGCTTTCACAGAATATCGAAACATGCTTCGCGATTTACATGGTTTTTATAAACAAGGTGAAGCTTCGAAATTTGCTTACCAGTATTATCTTGCCTTCAGCATCCGTTACAATTTAATGAATTTAAAATTACTAATGAGGACTGTTCTAATGAGGACTGTTTGTTGCATTTAATTGCAAGCTAGGCAATATGCGCCATTAACTCTTAATTGGTTTTCATAACATGCTTCTAGATTTTAGCATGGATGCCTGTATTCAAATTTTCATCGTATATAATGTCATTTTTTTCACAACGTTAAATGTCATTGTGAATTTATCTTTATTTTACTGGGACTCAAGAATTATTGCTATATACATGTAAGATTTAAATAGATTATGTTCACTATATGCTACAATTCTATCTTCTTTTGGCTCCAAATTGTCTGCAATCATTGATAGACTTTAAATTTAATCTATAATTTAAGCCAAATAGTTGTTTCTTGCACAGACACGGCTGGTTTACAGCCTTTGGCTCGCATTGTGACTAAATGCTCAAGATATGAAAAGAAAATCAGGTCCCATACTACGCTGCTTCGACACCAACGTGCACTTCATAGACATGGTATAAATTTTGAGACTGCTATTTCAATCCAGTGTTAATGTAAATTCATTGATGATTGATTCATTTCATCCTCAATCATTTGATGTCGTTACTTTTTTATGGTTTCGTATTTTTGAATGATGATAGTCTTGGTATACACCGATTTATTTGAAAGATTGCGGCTGAACATAACCAATTGGACAGAAATATCAAGCGAAACAGTTGAGGACACTTCTTACTGATATAATTTGCAGCTGCTTTGTCATCCATGTTTCCTTTGAAATTAAATGACAATATGATGTTTTAACTGAAAATCACTTTCAATAATTATAATTGTTGCAATAATGCTCTTCAAGAAGTCAATCAGTTATGTGGTCAATAAAGTTGGCATAAATGGTAAAAATTTGTATATAGGTTACTGCCTTTACATATACACGAATGGTCTCTGCAGCTTCATCTGGTGATGGTCCAGCTGCAGCCTCACGGTCCGTCATCCTAATGGCGCTGCCATTTTTTCCTCGTTGCCACTCGCTGCCAGCAGCTCATCGGCGTCACTCGCTGCCAGCAGCTCCTCGGCGTCACTTGCTGCCAACAGCTATACTGCTCCATGCGTAGGTGAATCAAAGTATCGTCTTGGAAACCTCAAGAAAGTTTTAAACAGCCTGGATGGAACAGTTCTCCAGCACTGAACAGAAGGCGACATCTAGGGACAAAGAGCAAAGCAGGGCGATGCATTTGAAGCAAAAGCTTCCAGTGCCATCATGGAACACACAGGATAAAGAACAGTGCGCTGAGCCACTGGAAGAAGACAGGGTATGTCGGAGACTATTTTCGCATCATGAATAGTGAATGTTCTTTTGTAAACCTGTCCTAATATTGGGACGTTTCTTGACTGTACTGATGGATGTGGCGTGAAATTTCTTGCTTTACAGTACGTTTCCTTATCATCGCTGTTATTTTGTTATAGCTGACTCTTAACAATCAAATTACTATTAATTTTTATTTGATTCTTTGATTCTTATCAAATTCTAATTGTTTACTGTTGCCCGCTATTTCTGAGGATTGTGCTGGCCTTAGACTGTGTCTATGTTATTTCTTGACACCCCCAGCCTTCCAAGTAAACGTATGTCCATGATGATGCCCCCCCCCCAATTGCACGCATACGCTTTGACCCCTCTGCCCCATGGGTACGTACTGAATGAACGATCACTAAATTTTATACCATTGATTGTGCTCAGGTGCTCCTTTCGCATCAGTGTCCAAATCAGATTGCAAAGCAGAAACACAAAGCGACGGGACTCTTTGGTGACTTCATATCCCTGTCTCATCATCGTGGAAGGTGGTCACTCCCGCGCAATGGACACTCTGCAGCAGCTGAGGGTGTTACCAATGAGCAGTCCAACTAAGCACCAACGTCACGGTCTTTCAAGTACGCTGGTCATTTTTACTTTCAAGAGCGATTGAGCAGTGGCGGCAGTAGAAGGCCGAATGAAGCTGGGCCTCCGTAATTTAAGATCTGGTCTCCCCAATTGCACTTTCAATCCTGGTCGTGACGTCCAAAAAGTGTAGCCTTCTCAAAAAATGTTATTACCCTTGCATGACCTCCACCCTAAAAAAAATCCTACAGCCGCCCCTGTGCAATTGAGTAATAACGATTTGTCAATGTTGCTTTTAATGTATGTTCAAGTTACAAATATCCTAGTTTCGTTATCAGAATATGGAACTGAAAAATTTAGAACATAATAAAACACTTTAGTGCTAAAATTCCTCTTATGATGCATCTGTTTAAATGCTGATCAATTACATTCTGAGATACACTGCGTATAGGTGATAAGGGTTGAATTACTGATTTCAATTCAAAATATCTTGGCAATTTTTGAGCCAACTAGTTGACGTTGTAACTGTATAATTAATATTACTTATAATTCTTTGAAAAGTTTAGCATAAAAATATATCCATATCTCGATTACCGGTGCACCATTACTACTCTGGTGTTATATCGATTTAACCTGACACGTTAAAATCGATTCTGATTTTTAATATGTTATGTCAGTGCATATATTCATTTGATGTGTTACTCTGTAGGTCTGGTTTTACCCCAACAGCAGCACTTCACCAATTGGCCAGAGGGAAGACTGTAACTGAGCTGGCCGATTCCTTGTCTTATCCTTCCGTGCATGGTGTCTATCGACAGTTTGAGATATTCAACTCCGCTGCGAACCTGGGGGCAGACAAGATGTGGGAATT
The DNA here is from genome assembly GCA_034695025.1 of Chamaedrilus cognettii. Lineage (NCBI taxonomy): Eukaryota > Metazoa > Annelida > Clitellata > Enchytraeida > Enchytraeidae > Chamaedrilus > Chamaedrilus cognettii. Next base: position 5,135 of record JAQIWG010005829.1, on the reverse strand, counting down.
GGTGGCAGGATTTGAACAAACTGTACCCGGTGTACGTGTAACGTACCAACGAGCAAACGCTGCGGAAGAAAGGGAAAGGGCTATCGCGCTTCTCACGCCACTCATGAATAGCGTTCACGCCTTGGTTCCTCAGGCTGGTGAGATCATGTTTGTGAATACCACCAGTCATGTAGACCTTCTCAACACAAGTGTGACTGTCACGCTCACGTGGAGTCCTCGCGTGTATCTTTGGGTGTACTGCTGACCGATTGTCAAACAGAAAGCTTATAGGCAAGGTAAGCTAATTAGATGGGCACTACAATTGATAAACATTCAAAGAATTCGCTGTTGGCCACTTTCATTGTAAATGATAATAATAATGTCATGTTGCATTTGGCTCAAAAGTACAGTTCCACCGATCTAAAGTTCATGCAATCCTATCAAACAATTGTTAAGACTTAATTTATACAGTCCATAGTCTTGAATAATATTATACCAATGTTGTTGTTGTCAACTTGCTATTGCGAACTTTACAGACTGAGTAACCGATTTAGCAATTTCTTTGAACTTGACATGATACATTATAACGTCATAGACATTAGCATAAGAATTTTATTGAATTAATATTATTAATATTATCAAAGCATATTATTTAAAGCTTTTTCTTCTTTTTTAGAATGTTGTGTTGTGTGTATGTACATGTATGTGCTTTTTCTCTATACATTTGAGTGATTGAGAGATATTCATAAGAAAATTTTCAACTTGATTATAATAAACACACATAAAAGCCTCTACAGGACTAAAAAGGACAGAATACGTGTTTATTGCTTACAATTTATCTTAGTGATTTTTAATTTGTTCTTGATCACATGAATACGTGTGGTTCCTAATGAATGACACAATTATCACATGACAATAGTGCGCTATGACAGCGCATGTTTAAAATGTCAGTGTAATTTCTGTGTGAATGTTCAGGTTTTGATCTCTGGAAATCCATACTGCCTGCAGCGGCATTCAACGGGAGGGGGTGACCAGGCGTCATCACGACGGATGACAGTGATGCTGAGCGCGGTGCTCTTGCGTCGTGCTTTCCCACAGCGACGTTGCTCCTGTGCATGTTCCATGTGCAGCAAGCAATGTGGCGCTGGCTATCGGACAGCAGGCACGGCATCGCATAGGTCGACCGCAAGTCATTGATGACCCTCTTCAAGAACATAGCAAGTGCCAAGTCAATGGAGCAGTTCCACGTGGCTCTACAGACGCTGAGAAGCGATCCTACTGCAGTGACCTACGCAGTGTTTATGAAGTGAGATTGAGATGTAGGCTCCATTGCATTTGTGTTTAGTATAATAATATCGTATGCATTTGAAAATGGTGGTATTTAGGTCACATTTACTCACTGAAATCTGATAACTAAACTTTTATCTAAATCGACCTATGTATTCAGTGATGTAAAAAAGCTATTTTCTTGCACTTCCAAGCTACACCATTTAAGATCCAATATTGTCGATAAATTTTCAGAAAAAATTATTAGTGTTGTGCATTTTGCATGTACACTTGAGCGTCTTTTTGCTGTAACGTCATCCAAAATTGTGAAAAATCAGAAAATTGTTCTGTAATATTGTTTTTACAAAACTGTTGCTTTATGCTATGAAATTATGTCCTGCGGCAGACATGTTGATGAGCTGCTGCAACGAGCCGATCTATTCGTCCTTCATTCAGATGCACTCAATTGAATTGACTCGCGGACATGACACCAACAACTTCTCAGAGGCGACAATGCGTGTGTTCAAGGAAGTGGTGTTGGAGAGGTATGCCTGCCATGAACGAGGAAAAAATGTTTTTTAAGCAAAATGCTGATGCCAGTGAATAATACTCATAGTTATTATTTGTAATGTGCAAGTTGAAACACTTGTATAGAGTTGTTAGTGATCTTTTTGCATACTGATGAATTTGGCTTGTCTCTTGAAACAATATACTTCATGCAGTTCAGAATTTTCTGAATTTCAAGTAGTTCAGCATTTTTCGAACTTTAAGTTTGATCAATTTAGCCTCAAAATTATTGCATGTCTCTTTTTTCGATGTTGTTGAGCAGAAACGTTTTCTATTCCTTAGTTTCTTTCTCACGTGGGTTGCAGAAGAAAGGCGTACAACTCCTACGCGCTATCGATGGTGATGGCCGAACGGTTTGAGGAAGCTTTTGTCCAACGACTGCTGGACATGTGCCTCGGCCGACGCAAGGCGCTGTACAACTCGTCATCCTTCAGCTCGACCAACACCGCTGACATGACAATTGCTGAAGACGACAATTAATTCATCGTCCGTAGTGAGAACGATCCTACACGCGCTTACTCCGTCGGCACAAGTCTGATGCTGTGCATTGCAGGTAGTGGTGGAAAATTCTGAAAGCATCTTGCTGCAGTTAAAAGTTATTTTCCAGCATCGATCCAGATTGGTCGGTTGGCAAGTGCAGATTTGAGATACCAGGTAGCTGTTTTGGCTGTTGGTATATCAATGGCACCTGAGAAATCTATAGAAAAAACAGATCTTTTAATGGCGGTTCAATCTATGGACAAAGCATTGGCCAAGATGGTCAACGCTAACCAAAGCAAAGGAAGGCCTCGCGCGTCTAAGAGTTTTAGTGGTGGGAAAGCGATTATGAAGCGGGCCAGAAAACTTGCAGAAAACGTAAGTCAAAATCGCCTTTATGCCAAGAGCCATGGTCAATCTGCACATTAAATGTCTCCGGTCTTAGCTACATGCTATTTTAGCGGTTTTGCTTCTTTGAAATTTTGCTGCTTTTAACTTCCGCATTTCTGACAACTGCTCATTGTAAATCCTTTTTGCAGCGTTCTTTGTGAATTTTGTCGATTCGCGATATCCGCCCAAATTACTTGCACTAGTAAATTTCATATTTTAGAGTATTTAACTTAGGTAAACATTAGGCTATGCCACTAGGTCTGTAGTCAGAAATTCTTCGTTTTTACTATGTAATTTTTAATTTCTCAGGTGCCATTGATTGAACAGCCGAAAAGGTTGAGTTCTGAAAATATTGTGAGGAATAGTAATGATATTAAAATGACTTACTTGCATATTAGTAAAATAATAATAGTAAGCAATATATTATGACTTTGTCACCACTGCCTTCAAAGCATTGTGCAACAGATGAGACTGCGTTAGCGTTGACTAGAATCCTGGACGTTCCTTGTATTGGCAGGGTCAGGGGGGTGCGTCCCCTCGCAGAACAGAGCGTCTCCCCCATGATTAATTCTGGTCCACTGGAAATTGAAGGGATTCTCCCTTATTATTCAAGGTTGTTGGTCCCCGCCAAAAAAATTGACCAAAAAAGATATGAATGGTGGTACCCCTAATAAAAATTACCCTGCTGGTGGGACAGAATTTTTGTCAGCCTTCCCCCCCTGTTCTGCACAGAAGAGTCCTGTAGTCTGTTATTGCATTTGAGAAAGGAGTTTTTTAGGAAAAAGTTTTCTTGATTTTCTTTCAGAATTTGGACTACCGTCAAATCCATGGCTATGCGACTGCCCCCTGGGAAGAGTTAAGTTAAGGAGGCATAGTATGCCTCCTTGATACGCTATTTTAGAAATTGTGTGCAAATTCGAAAGGGCTTCATAGCGCTACACAGAAAAATGGCTTATCGGATGCTTGTATAACACAGTCAATTTTGGTCAATTTATCTGTAAAGCTAGGCCTACAGAAAGAGCTCAAGCTATAGGCCTTCTTGGCCTACAACAGTGTCAGGTCTTAGTAGTCATGTATTATGATGGACGAAGGATGAACAATGGCTTTGAATTTTTTGTGAGCCCAGCATTCAGTCTGTATTCGGTGTAAAGCAGCACTGTTCATGTATTTTAATCTTGAGAAGCATATTGTTAATTTCAGATTACGATAAGATTGATGTGAAAAAAAATGTGACGAAATGGAAAAATGTGTGACAAGGATTGAGAACAAGTATTATTTTAATACTTGAACTTTGTGGATAGGATCTATTATTCTTTAAAATGTGGTAAATTAGCAATGATTGGCAACAAGTATTGGCAAGCAATGGTTGATTATTGTGGATGGGGTCTATTATTTTTTGAATGCGGTGAATTTGCAAAGCCATTTGATGCCGAGACAAAATACTACTTATTTTCTATTATAAAAATTGAATAGATAGCCTTGATGTTATTTTGATGTATTGTACTGGATTGTAACCTAGGCAGGCTAGTAGTTGTTGTCATTTAAAGGCCGTTGGTAGGCTACAGTTAGGCTAGTTAATGTAACAATGCGGTAATAATGCGTACAGGTGGAAAATGAAGTGTAGGCTCTCTTAGCCATGTATAGCCAACTGACATTCATATATATCTTTGTAGCCCTTGCTGTAGTACATTTGTAGTCTATACTGCACTTGTAGGCCTAACGCGTAGTCAGACTGGATTTTTGAAGATTTTACTAGATATGTTCAAAAATAAAAGCTAGAAGGTACAATCATAACAGCTGTATGAAGGCCCTTTAGGCCATTTGGGTCATAACTTAACATTCATCTATAACATTCATTCAAAAAGATATGATAGAAAATAGGCCTATGTCATAAATAAAAAAATTGTAGGCTTAGCACGGTATTTAGGCCAAATTTCATACACGTTGGCCTAATCCCAGATATCCTCCTGTATTTTGACGAGGTATATTGACCGGTTCTGCTTTTATCCTAACCGTAGTCATTCTGCGATTGTAACACAATACTTCCGCAACACTCAGCTGTTTTATTATCCAGAATGATGGCTACGATTGACTCTCTTCCCCGCCAGCATAACATACTCTATAAACATCACTTTCAAACTCCCCCCATCCTTCCACCTGACCTCGCACAGACCTAGCACATTAATTTTATTCTTCTCTATTTCAATCTTTACATTCTCGAGCGCCCCTTCCTCAGCATTGTTCTTGCGTTCCACGTGCCTGTTCTTTTGGCAGTAAAAGGTTTTCGCTGTATCCGGGGGTCCATACTGTGACGACTAGCGTCCGTTTTGTGAATATTTAATTGGTTCAATTTTATATTTTATGAGTCAAGTGTTGTGGAAATTTAATTAACTAATTTTATGGCATTGTTTGACATACTTTGGAGGAATTTGATTGGTAGCGGCACTGGCGACAAG
>JAQIWG010005828.1:0-14040 GCA_034695025.1 Chamaedrilus cognettii | reverse complement strand
ACGTCAGCCGACTCCCACCCACCCACCCACGTAACGTTTCGTAACGTTTTCAAGGACCCCATCCACCCACCCTCCGGCGTTACGTAATTATGCAATGGCCCCTATCCAGTTATTATCACTAGCATCAAGTAGTCACGCAATTAATTTGCAGATATAAATAATGCTCATGTAATGGATACTTTCTTTGAAAGTCTATTGAATAAGCTCAAGCTGATAATCTTATAGTGCTGTACATAATTGAATTCAAAAATTGTAATGCACTGTATCAATTTAATTAATTAATAATTACACAAGTAAAAAAACTTATAGTTCTATGTAAAATGAATATAGAGTGGACAGCGCCTATAATAAAATTTGAACATACAAGTAATATAGAACACTACATCACCCAAACACATACGAGTCAATACCGTACTCTATAACAAAGAGTAGCCCTACTCACGTAGTCCTCGAAGGCCATGATCTTTTCCTCAAGGTCATCCGTGCTGACCTTGTCATCCTCCACCACACAGGAGATCTGCAGCTTCCTGATTGTGTATGCCAGCGGCACTAGCTTCGCTGCAACCAGACATAATGAGCGCATCACCTAACGCGATAGCCTCCGCTTTCAATGGAATATGAAATGACAAAAAACGATGTTACTCAAGCTCTTTTGTTCTAACACGTCTGGATGACATCGCTTTGATGCGTCATAGGCGTCGTAGTACGTTGTTATCATGTGTGTGTGTATCACTGACTTGAGACACATCAAAACTATGTCATGCAAAGAAGGCAACTGCAGATAAAATGTCTTCAGCATCCCCCCTTCCCACCGTGTCAAGACTTTTTTTGGCTCGCCCCCTGTTGCGACTTTAGCAGGGGCCCTCCTTGTTACTTTGAGACAACCCGCTGTGCATTGGTTGTAAATGAATCCGATGGGCACTCGCATGCGCTCCACAGCCTACATTCAGACCTCGAGTATGGACAAACAACTCACACGCGCCCCACAGCAGCCCGTCCATCTCGATGGAGCGCACACACTTCTCCAGCTGCACCATATCCGTCTCGTCGTCCCACGGCTTGACGTCGAGGATGATGTTCGACTTGGCGATGAGCACCGGCTCTGTCACCAACACACACGCAGCCAGTCAACACCGACCGTCGAGGCATCGACCCAAAAGGCACAAACCGATTTCAAGTAAATACGAACGTTGAGTGCTGTTCACTGATTTGCAAGAAACAAGATCTTTAATTTATTGCACATAATTCTGACCAAACAATTAAATAGGCCACACAACATTGAGATCCATTTAAAACTTGCACCTTTTGAGTCAAGTGCAATGATGTTGATTGCTTGTCTGCTTTTCTGCAATGTTTACACTGTCCTCAGCCCTGGTTGTTGATCGAATTAAACACAGGCCTAGTGAAAAAAAAATTGTATTTCTTTATTAATTCCAAAATAAAAAAATTAGCTTCATAAACAGCTTAAAATTAAATAAATTCACTTCACATTGATCAACATTATAGACAGTTAATAAAATATAAAAGATAAATTATATAATATACTCTAGAATGAATGTCAAAAGTCATGATAATTGCTATTATTTATATGCTACGTTACAAACAGTACAAACTTTTCGATTTCTTGTCCTCATAGGCCTTCACTCGTTCCTGCTTGACTCGCTCAGCCTCAGCGTCGTCATCCTGCAACCAACTAGGCCATATGACACTGTTCCTGCAACAGACTAGACTATATGACACACGCTCCTGCAACAGACTAGGCTATATGACACGTGCTCCTACAACAGACTAGACTATATGATACACGCTCCTATAACAGACTAGACTATATGACACGTGCTCCTGTAACCGACTAAGCTATATATGAGACACCACCTCCTACAACAGACTAGGCTATATGACACACGCTCCTACAACAGACTAGACAATATAACACGTCCCTCTGAGACAGAATAAGCTATACTAGCAACTTCAAAATAAATCGCAGAGCTTTCAATTCCAAATCTGTTAAAATCATCCAAAAAGATTAAAATAAGCTGCAAACAGTAAATCAAGACATAGCACACAAATTTCAAAAATCTCAAAATCTCAAACAGCAACTCACTTTATCGTCGTCGCCAAACAAATCAAAATCTTCCTCGACTTCTTCTTTTTCTTCCTTTTGCCCGTTTGATTGCGGCGTCGCCACGGTGGCAATCGGAACAGCAGCACTATTGGAAGCGGCGAATGCAGCTAGGCTGGAAGTGGCAGAGGAGATGCGCCCGCAACTCAATGATGAAACCTTCTCGAGGGTATCGATACGACGCTCGAGCCTCTTTACGACTGCTTCCAATTCACCCGTTCCTTCACACAACAATTCAGAAAGATTTAGCATATCATCATTTCACCACAAAAGCAGAGCAAACAAAGTGAAACTAAGTGAAGCACAACACAAAAACTGATCTGATACCAAAGTCCATAAAGTGGAATTGTGCAAGGCCTTGCAAAATCCATCCAGTTATCCATCAATTTCTACTAATTGTAATTAATAATAATTCATAAAAATTAATAAATAATTAATAATAATTAATCGTAAATAACAACAATAATCAAATTAATATTAATTAATTACATAGTTACAATAAATGATAAAGAGCAAAACCATGAGAAGAAGAAAACCAACTTTGCCTGAGCGCTGTATTCTCTGCTTCAAGAGCGGCGACGCGCCCCGACAGGGAGACATTCGACTTAACGTCGACCGTCTATGCAAACACAATGTCTTTATAATGCTCACGCTGCCATTATAACATTGCATTCTGATTATAAATCACACTATACAATATACATTCAATTTAACAAAAATCCTCACAACAATAAACTTAACTTAAAAAAATCTATTGTAACGTTCATTTAAGTTCTAAGTTTATAATTTGACACTATAATCTATTCAGTACCCCGAGTATAATCCTCCATATGCCATAGTTTACTTCAAACCATTTTTCCAGCTACCTACGAATTTAGTCTGCTTGTTGATTTTATTGTGTCCTGCCTAAGTAATGATTAAAGAGATCAACATAATTCCGCATCATGCTGATATTAAGATGAACAAGTAAAGTACGAGTAAACAATTTTTACACTAAATGTCCGATGCAAATAAAGGGATCTAGAGAAACATTTGCAAACTTCAAACGACTGCCCTGAAAGGAATAAAAGCAAAAGACTATATAAAATAGATCACTGTATGCACTGCACTGCAAACAACAAACTCAACCCATTGAGATAAATCTACTCACATCTGCATTGAGTGATTTTTTAATCTGCTGCCGTGCCTTTTCAATCTCACTCACCAGCAGAGATTTGGACGACTGTAAAGGAGACAAATTGACACAATTTGAACTATATCATATATTTCATTCACAATAAAATGTTCACTATATCCTACAGGTAGTACTTGTCCCTTGCACTGGAAGCCTCCGTGAAGCCCCAAAATTACAAAGTTTTTTCCAGTGTATTGTAGAGCTTCAACCGATCACCAGATACAATAATTGTATAATACAATGCATAAACAGTAGATAGCCGTATAAATTAGGTCAAAGATAATGCTTGAAAATATGTAAATAACGCAATTAAATTGACATCAAAGCTGATATAGAAATTATTCGTATGAAATTACCATGCAGCACTTGGCAAATTAGTCAAGTAATTTATGTTTGTGTGAAACAAAAATTAACAAAAATCAAATGCTGGCGTGATTAATCGCACACCAAACTAGAAGAACATCAGCACTCCTCAACTTAATCTAAGCTAAAATCATATTTAACAGTCGTTCAATCGTTCAATGTTATAGCAAACTGCCCTTATGGTTTTTAATAGGTTTCACTGCAGCATATCCAACAGCATAGCAATTCATTCAACGCACCGAATTAGCAGCGCACTTTGCTTCAGCGGTAGCAGCTGGATTGCTCTTTTGTGCAACAGCAGCAGTGCATTTTGGAGCAACGGCAGCATTGCACTTTGGTGCAACAGCGGAGGGCTGAGAGACTGCCGACGTGCAGCTGTCGAGCGTGGTTTTGCCCCCGCCCGAATACGTCTTCTGTGCCAGGTACATCTGATATTCTTCCTCGGCATCCTCGTATCGATGTCGGTCAAACCAGACGTTCTCATTGGCCATCTCCAGCGGGGCGGCCATGAGGTGGGCACTACCAATATCTGTAAGCCTAAACGCAAAGTAGAATCACAATATAATCAATTCGATCCGTTCAAATACCGCACGGGAAGATACCGAACAGCCCGAGTACCGCACGGGGGCGCGGGTAGCACCTGTAGGGGACTAAGGCAGATGCGACAGGAGGATCTGGGATGAGATATCAAAAGGAGGTTTAAGGATAAACTATGACGAACGTGATGAGGGAGTCTAGGAAGATGATATATAAAAATTAATGCAGTTTCAAGGATAAACTGTTTTCTGATCAAAATTTTGTTGTTTTAATTACGACATTCAAATATAATGTTGATGTTAGGGATCTTCCCACAAGCCACACGTCACATTCTCATGTGGTACCCACACCGTATATAAGTTAGCCAACTCAGGCCGCCTGTGCTGTACTTCGGTCGCTCGTGCTGTATTTCGACACACCCAATTCATTAAGTAACCCCTTTCGAAAACTCAGTGAAATATGATACATAAAACTGCACTGCAAATTAGCGGTACGATCCGCTTTGCCGAAAACCGAATTGCGAAAGGGTATTTTGACAAAATAGGACCGAATTGCCGAAAGCACTTCTCAGCTAGCGTCCTAATTGTCGCAAAGTTTAAATCTAATCTTAATCCTAAACCAAGCCCTAAATCTAACCTAACCCTAACCTAGTCCTAACCCTAACGGGGCCTTAACAATAACTTGCTAACCCTAACCCTAATTTAATAGTCGCGTTTATGTGTATGCGTTTCATGTACATTTCGGCAAAACGGTCTTATGTCCTTTTTAATTTCGGCTGATCGGTCGATTACATTTTCTGAAAATCGGTTTTCGGCAAATCGGACTGCTCTCCAAATTAGCACTTAGGCGGCTGATAATACTGGCAATCAAACTTTTTAGTTTTTACGACAATCATTGTTACTATACCCTGTGCACAATTATTGGACACAGCAATTATTATCACCGATTACCGGAACCTGTAGGCCTTCAGCTTACTTAGCTGAGTGCTACGTAACACGAATTCGAATTAAATGGACAGTTTATGGAATGTTATTGATTTGCATACTCTAATAATGTTTAATGATTTAATGGTTAAGATAAGACCTCAATAAGACTAGCAGGAGAGGGGGGAGGTGGAAAATTGTTTTGGACTGGACTCTACTTTTGGTTTTATTGCAAGCGTAAAGAATTCATTAAAATTCAATTAAACTTATTAGGGATAAACAAATATACTTGAGCAATTACAAAGAAATCAAAAAAAATAAACCTTTAAAAAAGAACATTTAATAAGCTTTTAAGCGAGCGGAGAAATTAAGCGCCTTCTTCTGACATCTTGCGAACATATTTTAGTGAAATCAATGCTGCGTGTTTAAATGCCTAATGTTTAAATGAATTTGGTTTACAAAGTTCAAAAGTTCAAAAGACTTTTTTATGTTGTATAGATATAATGACTTTTATCTCTTACTTGTCTCTAAGTGCAACAGCCTAACCTACTTTCAAAAAATGACATTTAATAAGCGTATTAAGCCAGCAGGCAAATTACGTGCCTTCTGCTGACGTTTCGCGAACAAAATTTAATGAAGCGTAGTCATAATTTAATGAAGTCAATGCTGCATAATGTTTAAATCAAAGACGCAGTGAACGTGCATTAGGCTACCTTTTTAAAGAAGTGTAAATAATAACTAAGTTTATAAACGCACGAGAACAAGGACAATCGGTAATGCTTAGATGCTGTATCATGATGCGGTCATCTTGTACTCGTCTCGTGACGGGAGCAGGGCATTGCAGCTGGTTGCAACTGGCGACGTTTATCATTGTTATGCAGGCCTGCATGGCCGCGCACTATACTGACTTAACAGTAGGCCTAGCCACCATTTATTCGTAAAATTTTATCGTGCGCATAACTAACGCAATCAGTTAAAAATTCATAGGCTAGTGCTAATTTATAGCGCTAAATGGCGTTCTAACTCATGGGCCTAAAGAAATTTGACTTTGAACTCTTGTCAACGAACGCTTTCTTTATGTCGACGACAAAATTACACTTTAGCTGTGTCAGCTTTTGTCGCACTTTTGCTGATGAAAACTAACAGCTTTGCACACATTTTTATTTAAACCTTGATTTTTGTCGGCAACTTGGCTACTTTTTGCGACAAGAAATTATTGTTTGACGACGGTGAGTTTCATTTTCGCACTGCACATCGCTTTGGCCGATGAATTTAATTTGTGCGGATGAAATCTTATTTTTTGTCGGCAAGTTCGTTGCATCGACGCCACATTATCTTTTCTCGACAAGAACTTTGGGTACTTTTTGCTACGCTAAATGACTTATTAGACCTACGAAAAAATTTTGCCGACGCCGATTTACTTACAAGAAGACACGAACTTACAGGTACTTCTCACAAAAATTTCTTGGTGAGAAACAGGTAAACAATACGTTTTGTCGGCAAATGTTTACTTTTTGCTCTCAGTTTATTGGTATCATTTTCCAACGTTGGGCCTAACTTAATCAAAAGTCAACAAAATCTTACTTTTTGACGAAAAAACCTACCTTAATTCTGCTAGGGCCCAGGCCCTCGGCCAAGCTTCTACGATGCTATTTTTTATCCATCAAAATTGACTTTTACGCCAACAATTACTTTTTGTCTTATAAAAGCATGCCCCTAAATGTAGCCGGCGCAAACTTAATTTTGAGCGTCGTTGTCTTACGTGATTTCGATATATCGACAAAAAAAATTTGGAAACTTAGTTTTTTCACGCGAACTTCTTATGTCTACTTGCTTATGCTAACTTACGTGTTGCCGTCGCCAGCTTACTGTTTTCAGACTAACATTAACTTTTTTTGATAACGTACTTTTGCCACAGTGCTTTGGCCATCGATAACATACTTTTTGTTGACCAGAAACTTTTTGCCATGGCTAAATTATAAACCTTTGCCTTTGCCAACGGACTCTTTGCTGTTGCCGACTAGCTTTTTCACTAACCTTTTTGTCAGCAAAAACTTCCTTTTTGACAATATTTAGCCCCTAGTCGGATATTTGAGTTAAAATGCACTTTGCAACTATGCGGCTTTGGGACTTTGTGACTGCGACTTTGCGACTTTGCTTAGCAAAGCATCGACTCCAGCCTCCTCCTCGACACGCAGCTCGCAAATCTCGACGAGTCTGTCTGGCATGGCGCTATTTTGAAGCCTTTTCATCAATTTCATCGAAAACGCTAAATTTTAAAACACACTTTTTCTTACATTACGCCCACCATGCGACATCATTCTGACAATTTTATTCTGTAAAAGTGTCTAAAAAAACTCGTTACTAAACGCACCTGCGGGGGGCCAGTTAATAATATCTTGATTTTGTTCATCACAGTTGATTAGTTGCTTGTAGGCGATTAGTCAAGGGTTGTAGGCAAGCAGCAGTTAGGTAGACGACGTGTGCATGCAGAATTGCAGACTTCTCAATTCAAGATTTTACTTGAAAGTCTTCTGGTCACACAGTCTCACTGCATGCAGCAAGTTGATTCGCTTTCCGACTACGTTGCAATTTTTGCAGGCTTTGTCATTTTGAATTAGTTGCGTTTCTATATTATGTCACACAAGCTGCAATGGCTGTTGATCTTTGTTTCAACTGCCTTCTATTTTTCTGTGTGGCGTCGGAGGGAAGAGCGCATAGGTAGTTGAAGGACCGTGCGTGATAGCACTATTTTTCTGCCGCTTAAGCTGTAAAATGTGTGGGCGCTAGTTTTGAAAGCTCTTACGATTTTGGAGAAAGAGGGTAGGGTATCCAGGACAGACTCCTGCCTACTCGCAAACAAACTGATTTAGAAACGTTAATATTCATGTCAATCTTTAATTTGTAAACTCACTAAGCGAAGTAGGCGTTAATAGAATGTCATCGGCCTACATAATAATTTTTTTTTTGAGAAAATTGACAAAATACCACGCTGTCTAACTTCCGCAGATAGCCCAGTCGAACCCTGTGTGTGATATCTGATAAACAATTCTTCCATTTAACAACACTACAACAGTGAACACTCTTGAATAGGGGCCTACCAACATTTAAGCAGCTGGATATATTATTTAATTGGAATAGTCCTATCCATTAGTTTTAGGAACAGGGCGTTGAGATTAGCTAATCAAAAGATTAGATCAGGTTAATCAAAAGCTTTGGACGAAGTCATGTAATTATAGTGTAGCTTAAATGTGGCAAGTTAACTAAATCTGTATTTTGTATCAAATGTAACACAATTTTATTTGTGTAACCGTTTCATTGTCTCAAGTTTGTGCTACTGTAAAGGTAAAATAAGATAGGACCTACCAATGCATGATGATTATCAATCATCATGCATGTTGCCTAGTCGACTTACGGCTGCCTGACAGTTCATTTCTGTGTACATGCCTATGTTGTAAGCTGACGCCCAAACTCTGCGGCTTCAATGACCAATCAGCGTACCAGTCGTCTTAACTTTCAAGCTCGGCAGCACTTAGATACGAGTAGTCGAAGCCTTCGAAGTCCTTGTAAATCAGGTCACAAATTCTGCCGTTCGCTTTGACAGGACTCGGCAGCTTCTTACCGAAACCACTTGTGATCCGCAGCTGAGTCGAGCTGAACTCTCGCTGCTGTGATGCATCGTGGTTATGATGAAGTGTTCAGAGTCGTGCGGCGCTTGGCACGCATCCTTGTCAATGAGGACCAGTTATGCCAGTGGACCAAAATGGAATAAACCTAGATTCTGGGTATCTCCGCCAAAAATATACCAAGCTTGCAATATAAAAATACACAGATGTCTGGGTATTTTAGTAAAATCAGATCCCAAAATTAATAAAAATACCTAAATCAGGGATAAATACCCAGCACTGGCATCACTGATGAGGACCAGGTGAGAAGAGAATTCTTTTTTAGCACAGGCGGGAGAATTCCTAGCACAGGCGGGGCAGCGTTCTAGCAAGTCGATTCATGTAATGCTAACTATAGTTCGATACGCATTTGATACCACCAACTTGGTTTGCTGGCGACATGTTAATGTGAAAGGCAAGGACAGTAATTTGTTGAGCTGGCCTATTGAGTTTGGTAAGACTAGTGCAACTGTTCTAACTTGTTTAGTGCACATTGCACAATGTCACGCTGATACTGCGTGTTAAATTTAGCTGTGTTAAAACTTAAAGAGACCATAGGCATGAAAAGGAGACTAGAAATCGACTATGTTTTTCTGGGGGAATTTGTTGCTTTAATTGCTTATATTGAAGACCATGAGCTGGTCAGTAGCGTAGGCTACTCTGCTTACTAAATAATTATAGTAAGAAATTCTTCGTAGGATTTGGAATTACTACTTCAGAGACCAATAATAATTAATTAGCGTTAAGCTCATTGAAAACTGATTATAATAACTTGTGTGACAGGGCTTGAAGATACGAACGAATAAAGGAAACTGCCCTTTGTAGCAGAAGCAGCATGGCTAAATTTGTTGTAAAAACCTGCGTCTTTATCATCAACTTTTTACTATGGGTGAGTAATAATATGTAGTTTATAATATAGCAGATTTTCTGCGAATTGGTATCGTAAGCCTGCACTAACTGTTCGTTCTCGTAATGTCTTAACGGAGATCAGTGAATTTTGGATGCAGAAATCGCTGTAGGAAGATTTTTTATTGATATAGTGTAGTCTTAAACTCTAGTCGTAGGCTCATGCTCTCTACAATAAAAATGTAGATTGCTTACAGTGTAGACTGCATTGCTATGGGTCACCTATCATATCTGAAAGCGATATGTCTTATAATATATTTTTTAAGAAGCTAGCGGAAACGCACAAAACTGACAATTGTGGAGTATTTCGAAGAAAATTGATGCTCTGACCAAAAACAGACCATGACTGAAAATCTCAGGGCCATTAATAAAACAATTAGAACCACTAATTAATCAATTTTATTTGAAATTAGTGTCAAATGTTTGGATCAGTCCTTTAGTTTTGATCTCTGTTTTGATGACATTTTATAGCATGCATATAATACCCTACATTTACCGCCGAATTTAGCATTATTAGATGGGTCTAAATCAGTTTTTTGATGAAACATTGCAAACATAGCAAACAATCATGCATGCAATTTTATTTAGAGCATCAATACAAACATCATAGCCTATTTGTAACTGTTCTTAAAAAGACAGTTTTGCTTTGCATTATGTATTTTAGGCAACATTTTGACCTGAGATTGCCTGAGATTGATATTATAAGATTGTATTCTGTTGTGTGATTGTAAATACTAAGGCTCATCATTAATGAAATACAAATTGCCTGATAGCGGAACTGTACAGGATATATTCATGCTGCACTCTGCACAGAGATTTGTAAGTGTTACATGTTGGACATTGCGCAGGCGTGCGGAATACTGCTGCTTGTGTTCGGCATAATGGCCCTGAGCGATCCTGACCAAATCATCAACCTTCTGAACTTGATTCGAGGGGTGTCCATGGTAACAGCCATCATCGACGTGTACCCCTTGTTTGAGGGGGTGGCTATTTTCATGATAGTTCTCGGAAGCCTTCTCTTTCTGTTTGGTGGCGTGGGATGTCATGGCGCTTACAACATGAACAAGCGAATGATCATGCATGTACGATTTCTTAATAAGATTTCAAATTTCGATATGTAAGTAAGATTTCAATTACACAAATTTTGAACGTAAGCATTCTTAGACTTTTTGATTCATTTATTGAAAATCATATTGCAAGCTTGTAACCTTTAATCCTGTTTTATCGTGTTATGTTTACATTATGTTAACACCGGGCTTATTTATAATATAATTTATTTAGATGAATTAAGTAAAGGGGCCTACAGCAAAATGGATTGCACAGGCGCGCATGGATTGGACACTCAAATGGATTGCACAGATTATATACTCATAAAATATCAATAACTAAATGAGGATAAGATATTAACGTTTAATAGTATTATTATAATAATAGCAAGCAAATAAATAAATTATCAGTTGTGTGACGTAGCATCGACAATAATTTCTTGACGATTTCATTAGCTTTTCTGCCTACACCAGCATACTGATATATTACTATCATTACTAATACCTACTATTCACTCGCAAGAATAGGGGAAACACACATAAATGAGCATAACACACACACACAAAATTCGTAACAAAGAAGGCAATCGATTGGAGATGGTGCAGGGTAACTGGAATGTTTTGGAGATTTTCTTTCTTGTAAAGATGCTATTTGCCACAGATCAAGCGGACGTTTGTTGTCACGTTTGGTAGGCCCTATGTTGGCTGTTGTCTTGTTTAGTATTGGATTCTGCTCATCGTTGGAGTTGGCACAGAAATTGCTTTGATCATCTACGGAGCCGTTTTTCCGCCAACGGTATATTTAAAAAAAAGTGCTCTAGTTTTTACCCACTCCTTCATGACATTGAGATTTTTACTAACAATTGTAACCATCTTAAACTGCTGCATGTAAATTCATGCATTCGATGGTTATTGTTAGCCTTTTCTGAGCAGCATGTGTATCTTAACCCCTAGTTGGATATTTTAGTTAAAGTGCATTTTGCGGCTTTTGCGGCGGTGTGGCTATGCGGCTTTGAGACTTTGAGACTTTGAAACTTTGCGTCCCTGGGTCATCTCTAGAAGGCATTTTTAGCGATTTCCTTATAAAGTTTAGGAATACAAGGTCTGTGATAAAAGATGTTTTAAGTGTACAAGATTTAACCCCTATTCAGATATTTTTGTTAAATGCATTAGCAAGCGCTATTTTGAAGCGTTTTTCATCTTTTGCTTCACTACAATGCAGCAAAACCAATGAGGTCCATTGAAATAATTATATATAGGACATAAATTGATTTAACTTACAGAGTTAATTTTAGCTCTGATGAAACCGGCTTAGCGTTACGCCTCCATCTAAATGAAGTCGCGCCGTCTTACGCTGGCGCTATCAAAATATGGAGCAGCCTACACAGTGTAGGCCTACGCCTTGTTTATTGATTTTTACGCGTAACGCTATGCCTGCCTACCTGTTTCTGTTTAGGCGTAGAAATTTTAAAAAACCTTGTTTTAGTCGTACTGCGCCTCCCAAAATAAACCCTTTTAATCTATAATATTTTATTGGTAATTGCTTGTTTTTGTTTTGAATCTAGATGAATAATTACGTGCAGGACCAGATGTTCGTTTCACTGAATACCACTTTCGAGCCAGGTACCTTGTTTAAGTATCATTGTGTAATTGAGATCTAAGCTTTTGAGTTTATTTATGCCTTTCTCCCAGCAAGGCAAAAATTAACCGTAGTTAACTTATATTCATTCCTGTACCTACGATTCAAACAAATGATGCTTTTACCATCTTAATTGTTCCGGACATAAAACTGTACCCGGCAGCCCTGCCCCTGCTGCCACCATAGGGCAGGACGAAGCGTTGTGGCTGAGTGATCAAAGTCGCGGTCTGGGATTACGAGTGTGGCAGTTGTCGGTTCGAATCCTGGCCGCGGTGAAGATTTAGAGTCACTTCGTGCACCCTTTGGCAAGGGTGGTTTAAATTCATCAGCCACAAGTGTTCCTACGATGCCTACCAGATACGGTGGAACCACCACCATCGACCATCAGCTGGTGAAATGGGGAATCTAACCTTCTCCCCGCAAGGGGCTAACACAACAACAACCATCTTCATATTTTTGATACGTTACAAGTACAGTATACATACATACGTCATTATTCTGTGCCTATAATTTTTACCCAAAGAGTCACTGATTCAAGACTTATGGCTACCTAGTGCTGTATTGGGAAGAATTATTTAGGTGTGTGAGCCAGAGTTGGTGTAATATTCAAAATTAGAAATTGTTCAAGTATTCAAGTCAATTATTTGAAATTTTCAGAATGTTTTTGATTTTTATTGAATTTTATACAAATATGTATTTGAGAAGTCTTTGAGAAGTTTAGTTTTTGTGAATGTAGTCAAGTAGTGTCTTGAGAATGTGTACATTTAGAAGAGTCTTTCATGATGCTTTTCATTTTCATTGAAAAC
The DNA here is from genome assembly GCA_034695025.1 of Chamaedrilus cognettii. Taxonomy (NCBI): domain Eukaryota; kingdom Metazoa; phylum Annelida; class Clitellata; order Enchytraeida; family Enchytraeidae; genus Chamaedrilus; species Chamaedrilus cognettii. Next base: position 859 of record JAQIWG010005828.1, on the reverse strand, counting down.
ACCAATAATGATACATCATCATGGCACATCATTTCTTGTCAACTTTTTAAGGTATATTTTTTGTTAAAGTTTATTATTTTGTATTTGGCCTAAAGCTTTAGGTAAAATATGGATATTTCTTGTTTTAGTTACAATTAATGGAAATAACGTAGAATACGCAACCAATATTTCTGGTGCCTGGGAAGCATTGCAGTCTCAGGTTGGAAATCTGTTTTCTATTTTATTCTAAGTCTTTTTGCATAATTTTTGCATCATACTGCCAAATTGCAGGCTCTGCTGTGAGATAGCAGTAACAGAAGCTTAGCATAGGACCAGGGTTTTAGTCCCCGCGCCTGCAACTATGAAACTGTAATGGGATGACACTTTACGTAACTTTAGAAACAGCTATTATCTGGTAAATTTGTTAGAAACTAAATTAAAATAGAAGAAGAGAACCGATCTTCGTTACAATGAGTCACTGCAAGCATCTGGTGTTGAAAGCAGAAGATTTATAATGTAAACAGACCTGAATTCCTCCTAATACCAAGAGTTACCTCAGTGAGGATGGAGACTAATGAATTCCTATAATTTCTATTTTTAGAACTTGTAAAGTTAGGTCTCAGAAAATGTAGATTCATATTTTGGTTGAAGTTAAAGTATATTTTAAGCAAATATAGACTTTTACGTAAATCTATTAATAGCACAATATTGTGTCTGCAAGAGGGGTAAGTCAGCGCAAGTCCAGCGTCTGACAGGTGTTTAAGTTGGCCGTGATCTATTGATGCTTATGGCCGATGCAGTATTGCACCTAAATCCTTGGATAAGGGAAGACGAGTAGCTGAAGGCCATCTTAAGGTGAACCAATGGATATGGAGAGAAC
>JAQIWG010005827.1:0-14040 GCA_034695025.1 Chamaedrilus cognettii | reverse complement strand
ACTACAGAACCTTATATACTACAGAACCTTATATACTACAGAACCTTATATACTACAGAACCTTATATACTACAGAATCTTAGTAAGCCCTAAAATAATTATTCAACTGCATAGAACGCTTGGCAGTTATTGCTATATTATTTCTATTATCAATAGTAGCCAAATGTGATTAGTTATCTACTTCTTCAAAAAAATGCAATAAAAGTATGAAATAACAACAGGTCGTACAAACGCCATAAAGTCTACAACTTACAACACACAGCGCTACAACACGCAGACTGCACTTAGCGACGCAGTAGCACATCCCACCTTGTCGCACTCTGCGCCCTGGAAGTAGACAAAGCTGTCGCACTCCCTGCAGCGCGATGGAGCGCGCAGTTTGCGCAGCGAGTGCGTCTGTGCGGCGCCCGACAGTCGTATGCCGCGAAACGTTGCACCGCTGTCGTCCATCAGGTCAAACTCTGAGCAACACGCAATCCTTAAGAAATGCAACTTCAGAAAATCATCGAAATCAGTTGCAGGGCCTTTTTAAGTGAAAAACTACGCTGAGAAATACCAAAAAGTATTCAGTGCGTCGTTGCAATTGTTTCACTTGAAAATCACAAACGTTTACCAAAGGACATTACACATTAGCTAATCTAACCGCATACAACTCACTATGTTTCTTTATTTTTTAAAGCTCAAGGACCAGGGGCCTCATTCACGTACATTTTGTAAGATAATCTTAAATTTATCCTAACTTAAATTTAAAACAAATAAATTCCATTCGTCGACTGCCGTGACGTCATTATTCAGTTCGCGCGCGACAATGCGGAGTTTCCAATAAAAAAGATAAAATTTTCATAAGATTCTCTTATGACAATTTTAAGACTAAGATTGTCATAAGATCGCTCCCTGAATGAGGCCCCTGGTGTACGAGTAAAGACTGTTCCAGTCTGGTTAAGAGCGCTTTGCGCTTGCGAAGCAGAAAACCGCTGCTCCTTTTTAGTTGCCTCTTACGACTCGGGGAGCTCTGAGCTGCAAATCAATTCTATGTTCCCCGGTCTATAGGGGGTATACCCTTCTACCTCTTCACAAGACCATGGATGTAAAAAAAAACCAATAGAAAGCCAGGAAAAAATCAAAAAAACTACCAAAAAATAACACATTATAAAATCAGAAAATCATGATTAAAACCTCCACACGCGCGACTCACTATGTTCGTCGTCGCCCCCCCCATGAGCGGCACACGCCCCCTCGGTCCCCCCATCCCCCCCAATGGACAATGCGGCGGGGGCGGCGCGGTGGTGGTGGCCTTGGTAGGGGCTCGTGGTGGGGGAGGACTCAAGGGACAGTGAGCTGCCCCCACTCACGCTGTCGCTGTCCTCCAGACGGAACGCGGTCCGAGGGGGCCCCCCGCCCCCACCACCCCCTCCGCTCCCGCCTCGGCTATCTGAGCAGCACAAGGGTGCGGCGCAAACTGATCAATGAATAGAAATAGAAATACATTTAATTGTATTTAATTTAATATATAAGAATTAATTATAGTAATTAAAAACATTAAGTACCGGTATTATTCAATGCTGAGTATTTTAAATGCCGTATTCCATCAAATAATGCAATAAAAAGAATACGATAAATTACTTGTATTCGCAGTTGCGTAGATGTGAAACGCTTATAGATTTTAATCTTAATATGTATACATTATCATTTATAACTTATCATCAATTTTTTATCTTAAAAACCAAAACAAAAAAAACATGGACATTCATTTTTTGCCAAGTCTACAAGACTAGCAAGAAGAAGAAGATGAACTCCCACCCTGTGATTTGCCAGAATGCGTAAAACTTTCGTGCAGTGCATCTGATACTAACGAGTCGCCAAATCTGAAATGCGGAGAAAAAAAAAGAATTCTAAAATGAACAGAAGATATCAGCTTGCATACCTGCCTGGTAATATACAAGTGATAGTATAAAGAAGCAAGATAATTGTTAGTTGGACAACACAGCACATTTTAGGTTAAGTTTTGTAACAAGGCGATAAGTCAATATCTGTCCAAATCTCAACAAACACCAATTTGATGACGATAAAAACAAAAGAGAAAGAAGTAGCATTTATCTGAATGTATAAATAGCATGCAATATTACGAACAATGTCCAAAATGCAAACTTGGCCAGAGAGACCCAGATGTACACGAGGGCAAGCACAGGTGGTACAGAAGCCTCACAAGGCAGCGCAGGCAGACACACATACACACACACACAGACAAACACACAGACCTGCCAGAGACGAGGTATGGCTCAAAGATGAAGGGCTCCACGACCGCGACGGGATTGTCTGCCGGTCGGAGCTGTCGCACATAGTCTGCGTAGTGCGACCCGGGCTCGTACGACTTGCACGAGTCAGACAGACTGAGGAACTGAGGAGCACAGCAGTACTGCGATCATTAGAAGTCAAGTCACAGTTCATTCAGTCACTCAAGACTGTTAGTCAGAGAGATGATGACTTAAAGACGATGCTGATTCACTTAATGGCAAGAAGGCAAGGCTCTATGAGTAAGTCACATTGCAGAAAATGCTCAACCTGAGCTACCACAAAAGACTGGGCGCAAACAGTACAAGTAAGCGATGATGCTAGAGAACATGGTTTCTACAATCTACCAACCAACCTGTTGAGGGATAGTGTCTGTAATTGTGTTCATCAGCTTGAAGTAATTCTCTGAAGCCTGAAATTAGAAGGAAAACAAAGCCATTTTCAGACAGAAGCATCACAATGAGATATTTTACAAAATATTGCTAAAAACCACTCCGCTGACAGAGTTCATGATCGTACCATTCCACGCAAAAATTAAAATATAGCTCTTTACATGTTTAGATTTTCAAGAAACTTTAAAGGCCCGTGGTCCAAAAAAAGTTCACGCATCTCACACGTGATACATAATAAGCTCTTTGCATGTCTGGATGTAAAAACGGAACATATGGTACCTGGTAATACTTGGGACTATAGACTGTCAAAACTGCACGTAACACAAACTGTACAATATTTGCAGCCACTATACAGCAAAGTGTGAAAGAGCAATGCAACAGTTTTTTATACACCACCATGTATTTAAATACACCCACACAATTTGTGCGCGATCAGCAAGTCGATACAAGAGTGGTAAGGGCCCTGGGGAGGGGAAGGGAATGACGCACCACTTTGAGTTCCTTGTCGCTGACGTCGAGCAGTTGTCTGACGTCACGCAGTACGGCACGCTTCACCTGCACAAGCTGGTGCTGCGCAAAGTTGGCCTCCTCGACGCACAGCTTGTATGTAGCCTCAGCCTCCACGGCCTGTAGACATTAAACTTAGATCTGTTAAAGGCCTCCTCGACGCACAGCCTTTATGTAGCTTCTGTCTCCATCGCCTGTAATAATAATGGTCTAGAGTCTGTTTCATAGGCCTCCTCAGACCTCCACACACAGTTTGGCTTCAGTCTTAAGCTTCAGTACACAGTAGCTTCAGTCTCCACCACTAAAAAAAAAATTAATATATGGTTCTAAAAACATTTCATAGGCTGCTATTGCAATAATTGACGTGTGTAAATTAAACAAAAGATTTAACACACACACGGCACTCACCACTCTCTGCCAGTTCTTGATCAAGAAAAAAAACACGTTAACAAGCAAAACTTGTCTCAAAACTCTATAAAGCTTAAAAACTTGAACCTTCTGCAAGGCTTCGTCCTCCTGTTTCTTCTTCTTCTCGGTGCGTGCGTCAGCCTTGGCGGCCACGGGTCCTCCCGTGCTGCTCAGGGAGAGGCTCTCAGTCTCGGCCTTGAGGACGAGCTCCTTCGTCTTCTCGTACTCATGCTGGCGCCCAATGTATGCACTGCGCGCCTTGCGCAGGTTCGCCACCGCATCGTGCTGCATGTCGCATAACAGAGCGTGTATGCGCTATGCGCAGGTTCGCCACCGCATCATGCTACATGCATAGCACAGCGTGCGTGCACTGTGCACAGGTTAACCACAGCTTCATACATGCAATAGATCACAAATATTGAAAAAAAAACATTGTCGCAACATCCTTCCTTCTGTTTTGCTCACCACAAACACACGCACACTCTACACCACGACCATCATGATCTGTGTTGGACACACGGCACACTGCACTGTCCACACCCTAAACTCTTTAATGACCGAACGTCTAGAATTCGACGCCGGCGCTGAGCGCATTGTGTTCTGAACGTCGGTTCCTAGGGATAGGCCTACAGTGTGATCTGTTGCGAACGTCGATGCTGAGCGATAGGAAACAAATACATATGACTCTGGTCAACGGCCTGGCTTGAAGTGGAATGAAAACCAATCGCTTAGCTTGCAATTACAAGTCTCTTCGTCAGACATTACTGCATCCACTGGACTTTTTCAGCTAATTTTGAGCATCAGTATTGGATGCGCTGTAGTCTAGAGAACGTTATTGAACACCGGCACAAAAAATCCAAATTCAAAACGTGAGGTTTTTACGAGGCATCTAACAGTTAACATATTCGGTTTTAAACAGCATACTAACCGTTAAGTAATGTTAAAGAGACATGTCATGACCATCATGATCTTGTGTCAAACGACAACTCTTCAAGACCCTATCCAACGAGCAGATTCCATACCCCAACTGCATACACTCATGTCCTTTATACTATATACCTATGTCCAATATATCAATGAACTCATGCCTACTATACAGCAATATTCTCCTGGGGGGTGGCGCTCACCGTCTTGCGGACCTGCTTGGTCCAGGTGTACTTGATGTTAAGGTTAGAGTTAGGGCGCTCACCATCTTGCGGACCTGCTTGGTCCAGGCGTACTTGATGTTAGGGTTAGGGCGCTCACCATCTTGCGGACCTGCTTGGTCCAGGCGTACTTGGTGTTAAGGTTAGGGTTAGGGCGCTCACCATCTTGCGGACCTGCTTGGTCCAGGCGTACTTGATGTTCTTCCTCACCTTGTCATGCTCCGCGCGCCTCGCGTTCAATGGCTGTCATATACACAACGCATTGCAAACAAGATATAGCATATAAACATTTCATTTTATTTGGTATCCAGTATAAACAGCACCATAAAATGTCCAACGCGCCTGAGACACAAAAAAGGCTAAAAAAAAGGTCCATAAGGCATTGATGCTGCCATGACGAGGTCCAAACGGCAACTTGATGCTGCCTTCAACTAAATGCCTCCTTCAACTTGATGTCGCCTTCAACTTGATGCCGCCTTCAACTCGTTAAGGTAACAAAAGACCCTCTTATAACAATCTTATCATACTGTACTTTTATGAGCAATCTACCCAACTGATTTAGAATCAGTAAATGAATATAATTCACTTACTTGCATCTTAGTTTATATAGAACAGTTAACTTGCACTTAATAAGAGTGATCTCACAATTGCGACACATCGTTAAGGTAACAAAAGACCTTGAACGTCTTTATTAGATGTTCGACTCATTTATGTGTTTATCAAGATGGCAGATTTATGCATTAGGCTTAAACCCTACATATGAGGTATTACCTCTCTTAATAATGATCATACCATTTACACTATCATTCCTAGTAAGATTTATCATAGCCCTTCTAGCCATAGCATTTTACACTTTAATAGAACGAAAATTTTTAGGGTATTTCCAAATTCGTAAAGGACCTAACAAAGTAAGCCTTGCTGGAATCCCACAACCATTCGCAGATGCTATTAAACTATTTATTAAAGAGCAGTCAACTCCAATCCCAATCAACTACTATCCATTCCTTGCTGCTCCACTTCTAGGACTAATACTAACATTACTGTTATGGGCAATCTACCCACACTCTAATCCATCAATATTTATAACATTTGGTGCATTATATTTCCTATGCGTATCTAGAATAAACGTTTATACTACATTTATAGCAGGATGATGCTCAAACTCAAAATATGCCCTATTAGGTGCACTACGTGGAGTTGCACAAACAATCTCATATGAAGTATCTATATCACTAATCCTACTATCAGCATTAATCATTCATCACCATATAGATATGTCAATCATGTCAATAAACATCATTTCATGAATCTCTATTATAGTAATACCTCTAGCCATTTCATGATTTATTACAAATTTAGCAGAAACAAATCGTACACCATTCGATTTCGCCGAAGGAGAATCAGAACTAGTATCAGGATTCAATATTGAATATGGAGCAAGAAGATTTGCACTAATTTTTATAGCTGAATATGCAAATATTTTAATAATAAGCCTACTAACTGCCATCTTTATAACTGGAACATCAATAGTATCTATAAACGCTACGTTAATTATTAAAACTATACTAATTGCCACCTTATTTATCTGAGTACGTGCAACTCTACCACGCATACGATACGACAACTTAATATACCTAACATGAAAAAGATTCCTACCATTTAGACTAAGAGCCATACTAATTACTGCCTCATTAGTGTCACTAACCTGATATCGCGCCGGATGAACGGATAACTCTGATGACGTTAAATATGGATAATTCCCGATATCTATTATTCTAGATAGCTTAATATAAAGCACTTGACTTTTAATCATACCATAACTACAGTTTCTAGAACATGTATATAACAATCTTGTCATCATTTGTAGCCATAATAATCCCAATTCTAGTATTCTCACTATCACTAGTATTAACAATGCGAACACTAAATGATCGAGAAAAGTCATCTCCATTTGAGTGCGGATTTGACCCAAACCACAGAGCACGAATCCCATTTTCCATACGATTTTTCCTACTAGCAATTATTTTTATCGTATTTGACATTGAAATTGTATTATTAATTCCAACACCTATACTAATCACATCATCAAATCTATCACCAGTAATCTACACAATAGTAGCATTTCTACTGATTCTAATCATTGGATTACTATACGAATGAAATGAAGGATCATTAGAATGATCAAAATAAATAACAGGGTAACGGCAAAATAAAAGCTTCTAACTTTAATTAGATGGTTCAAGTCCATCATACCCTTATGTCATTTACCTCATCACCATTCATTATTCTGTCATCATCTGTCATAGTATTTAGAACAATAATAGCAATGTCATCATCAAACTGATTATTTATCTGACTAGCCCTAGAACTTAATCTACTCAGATTTATCCCAATCTTAATAAATTCAAAAAAATTTCAAGAAACTGAAGCAGCTATTAAATACTTCCTAGCTCAAGCACTTGGATCCAGAATTATATTAATATCTAGCATATCTATATGATTTAATATATCTAGACCAAAAAACTTAATATTAGTAATCTTAGTCCTATCTGTCACTCTAAAATTAGGTATAGTACCTTGTCATCTATGATATCCATCAGTAATAGCCTCAATCTCATGGACATCATGCCTTATCCTATCAACTTGACAAAAATTAGCACCACTAATAATCATAGCATTCATTCTATCATACTCGTCAATTTCAATAATGATAATTCTAGCTACCATAAACGCACTAACAGGAGGCCTAATGGGTATAAATCAAACAAACTTACGATCAATTATAGCATACTCATCAATTACACACATAGGCTGAATATCTAGATTATTGTCAGTAAATATACCAATTCTAACATCTATTTATTTCGCCATATACTCAATAATTATTGCACCAATCTTCATAATCTTCCAATTAAAATCCATATCAATAAGAACAAATATAAGAAAAGTCATTATACAATCCCCGTACCTTCAAATATCTCTACCTCTCCTTATACTGTCACTAGCAGGTATCCCCCCTCTTACAGGATTTATCCCTAAATGAATAACAATCAATGCAATTTCATCAACTTTACCACTGTTACTTTTAACATTAATTGCAGGAGCAATAATAAACACATACTACTACCTAAACATTATCTTCTCATTCTCTCTAAGAACACTGTCAAATAAGCACACATGACTATCTAAAATTCGTCACCCAAGAAAATTTTCAACTATTCCAGCCATACTTCTACTTACACTAATACCAATTTTTATAATATATAAGAGAAAGCAAAATGCACCTATTTGTTAATTAGGCCTGTGCTATTTTAAACATAGCTCTCTTAAAATGCGATGACTATACTCAACTAACCACAAAGACATTGGAACACTATACTTTATTCTAGGCGTATGAGCCGGAATAATAGGAGCCGCCATAAGACTACTAATTCGAGTTGAATTAAGACAACCAGGGTCATTCCTTGGCAGAGATCAATTATATAACACAATTGTGACAGCACATGCATTCTTAATAATTTTCTTCCTAGTTATACCAGTATTCATTGGAGGATTTGGTAACTGACTTCTGCCTCTAATACTTGGAGCACCAGATATAGCATTCCCACGCCTTAATAATATAAGATTCTGACTTCTGCCTCCATCACTAATATTACTTCTATCCTCAGCAGCAGTAGAAAAAGGAGCAGGTACAGGATGAACAGTATATCCTCCTCTATCATCAAACCTAGCACATGCTGGCCCATCAGTTGACTTAGCAATTTTCTCTCTTCACCTAGCCGGAGCATCATCAATTCTAGGAGCAGTAAACTTCATCACAACAGTAATTAACATACGCATAAAAGGCATACAACTTGAACGAATTCCACTATTTGTATGAGCAGTAGTAATTACAGTTGTACTTCTCCTTCTATCATTACCAGTTCTAGCAGGTGCCATTACTATACTACTAACAGATCGAAACCTAAACACCTCATTCTTTGACCCAGCTGGAGGAGGAGATCCAATCCTCTACCAACACCTATTCTGATTCTTTGGTCACCCTGAAGTATATATTCTAATTATCCCAGGATTTGGAGCTATTTCTCATATTGTAGCACACTACAGAGCTAAACTAGAGCCATTCGGTACACTTGGTATAATCTATGCAATACTAGGAATCGCAATCCTAGGCTTTATTGTATGAGCCCACCACATATTTACAGTAGGAATAGACGTAGATACTCGTGCATATTTTACTGCTGCTACTATAATCATTGCAGTACCAACAGGAATTAAAGTATTTAGTTGATTAGCTACCCTACATGGATCAAACATTAAATATTCTACACCAATATTATGAGCAATCGGTTTTATTTTCCTATTCACAACTGGTGGAGTAACTGGCATTATTCTATCAAACTCAGCCCTAGACATCATCCTTCACGATACATACTACGTAGTGGCCCACTTCCACTACGTACTCAGAATAGGAGCAGTATTCGCTATCTTTGCAGCATTCACTCATTGATTCCCACTATTCTCTGGCCTAACACTCCATGAACGACTAACTAAAGTACAATTTACAATAATGTTCATTGGAGTAAATCTAACATTTTTCCCACAACACTTTCTTGGACTAAGAGGAATACCACGACGATACTCAGACTACCCAGACGCATTTATAAAATGAAACGTAGTGTCATCATTTGGATCAATATTATCCCTAGTAGCATTAATCCTATTTATTTACATCTTATGAGAAGCATTTTCATCTCAACGATCAGTAGTTGCAAGAATCCATATACCAACCTCTATAGAGTGAAACGATATTCTACCACTAGACTTCCATAACATATCAGAAACAGGAGCAATCATCACTTAAATATTATAAAAATATTATGACTTGAGGTCAAATTTTATTCCAAGATGCCGCATCACCAATCATATTACAACTTATTTCATTCCACGATCATACATTAATTATTCTAACTCTAGTAATAACAGTAGTTTCCTACGCACTATATACAATCATAACTAATAAATACACTAACCGATATTTAATAGAAGCACAACAAATTGAAACAATCTGAACTATTCTACCAGCAATCATCCTACTGTTTCTAGCTCTGCCATCTCTACGCATTCTATACCTAACAGATGAAACTAGAAACCCAAGATTAACTATTAAATCTATTGGACATCAATGATATTGAAGATACGAATACACAGACTTTATAGATATTGAAATAGACTCATACATAATCCCTACATCAGATCTATCTGTTGGAGAATTCCGCCTTTTAGAAGTGGATAACCGTGTAGTTCTGCCAATAAACATAGAAATTCGAATACTAGTAACAGGTGCAGACGTAATTCATGCATGAACCGTACCATCACTAGGGGTAAAAGTAGATGCTGTACCAGGACGTCTTAACCAACTAAGATTTACAATAAACCAACCAGGAGTATTTTACGGCCAATGCTCTGAAATCTGCGGAGCAAATCACTCATTTATACCAATTTCTATTGAATCAGTAAATATAAAATCATTCATTAATTGAATCAAAACTCAATAAAACTCTAGTTAATAATATATCATATGCTTGTCAAGCATAAGTTGCATAAAATGCGAGTTTTATATGCCTCATCTATCACCAATAAACTGAATTATAGCCCTTACAATAATATGAATTATCCTATTAACCATTTCATCATCATTTTGATGAATGCAGTCAAACTTCTTTTATTCTCCAACAAACATTAAATCTGAACTAAAATCATCAACTCGAGCATGATCATGACTATTATAAGGTGGCCGATTATAAGCAATAAACTGTAAATTTATCAATGGTTCTAACCCCTTATAAAATGACCTTAGTATAAAAAGTACATATACCTTCCAAGTATAAAGTTTATAAATAAAGATCATAAATGACACGTCAACCATTTCACCTAGTAGAATACAGCCCATGACCACTTACATCGTCAATCGGAGCCATAACATTAGCTATTGGAATCGCAAGCTGATTTCACGGACACGGAATTTACTGCCTAATAATCTCCGCAGTAATTATTAGTATTTCAATAATTCAATGATGACGAGATGTAATTCGAGAAGGAACATTCATAGGACACCATACATCATACGTAACATCTGGATTACGATGAGGAATAATTCTATTTATCACATCAGAAGTATTATTTTTCTTTGCCTTCTTCTGAGCATTCTTTCACAGAAGTCTATCGCCAACTCCTGAACTAGGATGCTGCTGACCCCCATCTGGCATTCACCCATTAAACCCATTTAGAGTACCTTTATTAAATACAGCAGTACTTTTAGCATCTGGAGTTACAGTAACCTGAGCACACCACAGATTACTAGAAAATAGTCGAAGAAATACAATCCAAGCACTTATTCTTACAGTAGCCTTAGGAATATACTTTACTGTACTTCAAGCAGGTGAATATGCTGAAGCATCATTTAGTATTTCAGACAGAGTATATGGATCAACATTTTTTGTAGCCACAGGATTCCATGGAGCACATGTTCTAATTGGCTCATCATTCCTACTAGTATGCCTAATACGCACATACCTTCACCACTTCTCTAACAACCACCATTTTGGGTTTGAAGCAGCTGCATGATACTGACATTTCGTAGATGTAGTATGAATTTGCCTATATCTATGTATCTACTGATGAAGAGCATAAAAACAATATAAATTAGTGTACGGTACACATAGTCCTTTGAAGCCTAAATAATAAGTTCAATTCTTATAGTTATAAATGATTCTTATACTATCTATACTCCTATTTTCATCAATTGCTATTACAATATTTATAGCAATAAACCCAATCTCTCTAGGAATAATAATCTTAATAATAGCCCTAATTTTATCACTATCATTCGCATATTCAATATCATCATGAGTAGCATTCCTAATCTTCCTAATCTATATTGGAGGCATATTAGTAATATTCTCATACTTCGTAGCAATCATTCCTAACCAAAACCTATCTATCATACACATTATAATTTCTATGACCATATCTACTATATCAATACTATTCATCGCAAAAATCTTAAATATTACACCACCAATATTACAAATACATTCCTCTAACTTCAACATTATATACACTAATTCAAACATATATACACTTATCCTTCTAGCATCAATCCTTCTATTTACAATAATTGTAGTTGTAAAGCTAACCATACTATCCAAAGGACCACTACGACCATTTATATAACACTTAAATAATGTTTAAACCAACTCGCACCTCTCACCCAGCAATCAAAATCGTAAATAGCTCTCTTATTGACCTACCATCACCAAACAATATTTCAATCTGATGAAATTACGGCTCTCTACTAGGACTATGTCTAGCAATTCAAATTGTTACAGGACTTTTTCTATCAATACATTACGTACCAAACGTAGAAATAGCATTTTCATCAGTTGCACACATTGCACGAGACGTTAATTACGGCTGACTATTACGATCAATTCATGCTAACGGAGCATCAATATTTTTCTTATTTCTATATCTTCATATTGGACGAGGAATCTACTACGGATCATATACACTAACAGAAACATGAAATCTAGGCGTAGTATTATTTATTCTAGCAATAGCAACAGCATTTATAGGATACGTCCTACCATGAGGCCAAATAAGATTCTGAGGAGCAACAGTTATTACTAACCTATTCTCAGCTATCCCATATATTGGGACAACACTAGTAGAATGATTATGAGGTGGATTTGCCGTTGACAATGCCACTCTTAACCGATTCTTCGCATTACACTTTATTTTACCGTTTATTTTAGCAGTAGTTGCAATTCTACACCTTCTATTTCTACACCAAACAGGATCAAATAACCCACTAGGAATCAAATCTAATAGAGAACGACTTCCATTTCATATATATTACTCAACAAAAGATATTTTAGGTTACATTTTAGCTCTATCAAGATTTATAATAATTATTCTATTCACCCCAAATATTATAACAGACCCAGAAAACTTTCTATTAGCAAATCCTCTAGTAACTCCAGTACATATTCAACCAGAGTGATACTTCCTATGAGTATATGCAATTTTACGATCAATTCCAAATAAACTAGGAGGAGTTCTAGCCCTATTCTCAGCACTAGTAATTCTATTCATCCTACCAATAACTACCACAGCCAACAAACGTGGCATACAATTTTACCCAATTAGACAAATTCTATTCTGATCACTAGTAACATCAGTATTAATTTTAACATGAATTGGTGGTCGACCGGTTGAAGATCCGTACATTATTATCGGCCAAGTATTTACTTGCATTTACTTCATATTTTACATTCTAAACCCAATCTCCACTCAATGATGAGACAACATACTTAAATTATAAAACATTAAGTTAATAAAACTAGAAACCTTCAAAGTTTCCATTGGACAAAACCATGTTTTGAATGATAACAGATATTTTCTCCTCATTTGACCCATTCGTCTTTAACTCTTACATCCCATCAACTAACATCTTCATCATAGTAAACATTATAATTATTACTATCATCAATTCTATATTCTGAATAAGATTCTCACGTAAGACATCAATTTTATTTGTATTTACATCAGTAATTATAAGTCAACTAAGACGAACATATATGTCCAACCTAAAAGGCATAAGATCAATTATCACTCCACTATTCTGCATAATCATTCTTATCAACTTATTTGGATTAATTCCATATATATTCAGATCATCAAGACATCTTATCTTTACACTTACCCTTGGACTACCGCTGTGACTTAGAATAATTCTATCAACATTTTCAAAATCACCTAAAGCATCAGTAGCTCACTTCCTACCAGATGGAGCACCAGACTGACTTAACCCATTTCTAGTTCTAATTGAAACTACTAGAATTATAGTACGCCCAGCAACACTATCATTTCGCCTAGCAGCTAACATAAGAGCTGGCCACATCGTCCTTAGACTAGTAGGAGTATATTGTGCCACTGCATGATCAAGATCAATTATAACCCTATCTATACTAATAGCAGTAACTATTGGATACATTCTATTTGAAGTAGCTATCTGCATAATTCAAGCATATATCTTCTGCCTCCTTCTATCACTATACTCAGATGACCACGCACACTAAGATAATGTAAGTTAAATAAACTAATGAATTGTGGTTTCATAAATGTCTTTGACCATTTTCAAACAAGTAGCAAAATTTTTGCATTACGATTTCGACTCGTTAAGGGCCAGATGGCCTTGTTTTTTATTATATAGAAATATATATATTTATATA
>JAQIWG010005826.1:0-14045 GCA_034695025.1 Chamaedrilus cognettii | reverse complement strand
ATGCAGATAAAGCGACTGTAGCCTATACACATGCAGATAAAGCGACTGTAGCCTAGACACAGATAAAGCGACTGTAGCCTAGACACAGATAAAACCACTGCAGCTTATACACATGCAGATAAAACGACTGTGGCCTATGCACAGATAAAGCGACTGTAGCCTATGCATAGATAAAGCGATTGTAGCCTATTCACAGATAATGCGACTGTAGCCCATACGCAGATGCTACGGCAGCCTATACACAGATAAAGCCACTGCAGCATATAGACAGATAAGCCACTGTAGCCTATACACATTGCAATCGTACCCAATGCCTTTTCTTAAAGCTGCTTTTGTAGCAGCAGATAGGTGTTTTTCATCGCTGACATGCATGCAGCCTCTTTAGCCTGCTACAGGTTTATCAATGAACTTTTATAGAATTGTTCTGTACTATTCACATTAACAAGCTGAACTGATAAAATGCTGCGAACAACAAGACTATTCATAGCTTATAAAATCGTCACGCTGTGTGGTCACGCAGAAAACCGCGTGCTGGACATCTGTCAGACTTCGGACCAGATCCTCACTGGCGGCCACCTCTCCTCACCCCTCTACCCCAACGTCTACCCCCCCTCGCTCGACTGCAGCTGCACCCTCGAGGCGGCCCGGCAGGACGCGAGGATCACGGTCAGCTTCGACGATCTGCTGCTCGAGACCAAGTCTGATCGCTGTCGGGCGGACTGGGTCATGCTGCGCCAGAACGGTCCGCGCTGTCCAGTTTTGTTGTGTAGCTTAGATACACGCCATTGCGTTTTCATGTAGTTAATCGCTTTTACATTTCTTGCATGTTTCGAATTTTTTCAAATTATTGTATAAAATGACATATGTTGCCATTTATCGCAGATTTCTAGATAAAATGCATTATTTTAGTCACTTAAAATAATTTGAAACAACTGTTTGTGAACGAAGACTTTTCTTAGCTTTGGATTGAAAGCAGCTTGGAAAGGCCTTTCTTCAATCGTTAACAACAGCTTCAAAACCTGCCTTCTTTGGACCAATTTTGCAGCACTCTAACACTTTGGATTAAGAGACACTAAGAAATATTTAGAGGTAAGAATATAAATGGCATCATTGATATAAACTAACTCTTTTAGTGATGAAAAAACCACAATTTTAATTTCGTTGGTATTGAATGATGTTGAGGAGTCGCCGCATTTTCTATTTGCCACATTAAATAGCGTTAAAATCGCAATTTTTCCAAAACCTTGTCACAAAACCTTGTTTTTCATATTTATTTTTGCGTCACCTTTTTGCGTAGGTGAGAAGCACCGGCACTGCGGTGCGATAATGTCTGGAACGAGAAACGTGACGTCACAGAGTCACGTGATCGACCTCCAGTTTCACTCTGATCAGTTCGACAACCAAACGCAGAACTTTCGCTACTTCAGCCGAACGCTCAAAGGCTTCTGGCTCCGCTTTGCAGGTTTTTAAATTTTTCATTCAAAGTTTAGATCCGGGGTTGTCAAGCTGCTGCCCGAGGGCCAAAAGTGGCCCGCCATGGCTTTTTTGAGTGGTCCGCGGTACTTGCTGAAGGGGCCATTTTGGCCCGCGGCGACATTTGATTATAGTAGCGAGCAGCATAGGCTACATCACTTAGCTTTGGAAAAACTGCTTTGTGAGTGACCCTTCAAGCTTACTTGAACCAAAAAGTGGCCCGCCGACGAAAAGGTTTGAGAACCACTAGTTTAGGCTGTTTTCAAGCGATAGCTTGTAGTAGTTGTGCTGTTTACATCATCATAGTCTCGGTGTTTAAATGTTTATTCTGCTCTGAATCACTTCTGGGTCTTAAAATTTTGCACACAACCTCAAAATAACACAATATGACTGGAGGCCTACAGGTTTTAATCTGAAATTTTTTGGCAAAGTTCTGAAATAAATGTTTTTGATTAACTTTATGGAAAAAGATTAATTTCTTTTAAATGTTCATATCCCCAAAAAATCCGATTGCAATTTTATTGATCGTAACTTCTGCGCGCTTGCAGCCGAACCTGAGACCAACATTCACGTGTCCTGTCGCAAACTGGCCAGCAGTGAACCGCATGTTACAGAAATAATCATCGACGACTCGGACTATGATGACGCCATCACTGAGGCCCCTCCCCCAGTGCTAAATGAATCCGCTTCCAATAACAGCTTTGAGCCTCCTGTATACGTGAACCGAACCAGTGAAAGGCCTGCGGAAGGGTCTGGAAGGTCGAGTAGACCGACTGTGCCTCCCAGCAGTTTGATCGAAATTCCAACAAGAGGTGGGCTTGTATTATTTTATATTTTTTTCGACTAAATTTGTTAAATTTACGTGTGTCTCTATTAACGTGTCGAACAGGGTTTTAGTTAACGTGCGTCGCGGCGTGTTTTTAGTTTATACAAAATCTGCTAAGCAGTTTATTTCGATATTTGAATGAATTTCGTTCTTTGGATGTAGCCTAATACAAACTGATTAGTGCATTTCTGTATTTATTCGTAAAAATGTATTTGTATGACATGTGTTCAGGAAGCCACAAGGGCTACATACAGGCTGCGTCTCGGGCCAATAATTCAGCAGATCTTTTTTCTCGGAGGAGTCTGTGGTTAGTCGTGGCCTGCGTCAACACAGCCATCTACCGACAACTGTCGCGATAAAAAGACCGTCACCATCGCGTGTTTTAAAAGTGGTCATTATAGCAAAACATTTGTTTGTGCAGCTGCGATGCAATTTGTCGGCGTGTAAGGCTACTGTCCTGTAGGATAGCGTTTTACGGAATATTTTATATTAAATCAAATCTACAATGCAGGGAAATTAATTATGGCTGCAGACCAAAGGTCATTGATGATTCCATTTCTAAAGCGATCGTAGCCTATAGAGTTAACATATCCGGACCATACTAAAATATTGGCGTGATATACTTTACTAAAATGTAATTGAAATTATTTCGGTTAATAATGATGATGATAATGATGACGTATGTTAATAACACAATATCTTAAAAAATGACAAAAATGATGAAAGACTATCATTTTACATCACCACGATTAAAGACAATGCAATTACAACAAACATTTGCGATTTTTATTGACCTTCACGTAGTAAAAGTTATAAACTTCAAAATTCATCGTGAATTAATTAATGGAGTTCATGCAGTTTTCTAATACACAAAGCATCTTTACTCATGGAGAACCTCGAAATTAAATAAGACTTTTGTGTCATGCAATAATAATTTCTTTTGCACGTTTGTCCTTTAGGCCCTACAAAAGAACGTCATGTCTCTGACATTATAGCCTAGCCTATAGCGCATTTTATTTTTAAAAGGCATCTTATGGCTCCAAATGCGCACTGTGAGAGGCTGCTGTTATAGTAGGCTGATTTTAAATTGTGACAATCCATAATCTTTTCTTCAGCTACCTAGGCTAATAAAATGCAATGTATGAACAAATAAATGCAAGCCTATCTTAAGATCTGAACGTTTCAAAAATAAACGTGTTAGAACAATTTGTCTATGACTTATAAATTATGACAAACTATTTTAAAATGATCCAACCACAAAATGATAAAAAATAGAATGCGATGAGCCTCAGTCAATATTGCGGTAATAAGATTCACGGGCGAACTAAGATTCACACCGAAATAGAAAACTGTTCGCTCCGTCCATGATTCTGTCCCGGTCAGTCGTGCGCCTGACAGAGGATGATATAGAGCAACATGGCGAGTAGGAGATACGGCAGCTGCAGCGTGACGAGGAACATCACGAGTAGGGCCAGCACGGCGATCGTGGACGCCACGGTCCCGCAGAAGAACGCCACGGCCACGGGGACCAGCAGCATCACGCAAAACATGTCAGAGTCAGTCATGTGATAGCCCTGCTGGGGGCCCCCCGACCGACAGTCCCCGGACTGACACATGCTGTCGAATGGTTGAACTGCAGCGGTGCTGCGTTGTGGCGAAGCAGTTTTGATGACGGGATCAATCTTGACGCGCCGCCTGTGATAAGGTTGAACAATTCAGAGAAGGTAGTAGGCCTACCGAGATAATTTCAGTCACTGTTTGTTTGGCCTATATATCGGGCACTTTTCCGCTGTAATGGACAAACCGCCCAGACGCAAAAAGAAGAAACTGTACATGTACCTTTCCGACTTGGGACGAGATTATCTTCAACGACATTCAGCGGTATTGGGCTTCGGCAGAAGGATAGGGCGAGAGGCCTATATTGGCTATGTACGTAGTCCTACAGTGGGCCTAGCCTACACATCGACTGTACATTTCGGCTGCAAGTTGAGTCGCTTGACAAGTCTGAGTGGGCAGCACAGCGGCATGGCCTTCGACAATGCGCCGCTCTTCAACCTTTTCTTTCCATAACGTTCGCACGTCAAAATACGATAGCTTAAGCTTTCCATGCATCCAGGATAATATCTCTCAGTCGCATGTCATTCTATACACCATAGGTCTATTGTTTCATCAAAATTTAGTCTCAGCATGTTGAATTCTCAGACCATTTTATTTTTGAGTTATCTTATTGAAGCTTGCTTGAATTTTGATTATAAGCTATCATAGGTATCGGCTGTACTTTTATTGAGTCGTGTATATAGTAGGCCATCTGTTCATGTTGCGATACTTTTGTGTTTAGGCCTATACAATTTTTGTAGTAACCGTTCAAAATAGTGTAAAACATTCACTTTTTTACCCCGTTAGGGGCTACTTTTATTGAGCATGACGATATTGGGCCAATTTAGGCCTATAGTTTTTAAAATGACGTAGCGCTTAATAACAGACTTGTAGGAGCTTCGAATGGAGAATCTTTGTGTTTGTTCGAGGATTATATTTTCGGTATCACTGGTTCTCGAAGAAAAAATGTTTTTTATATTGCCGGTTGCATATAAAATAATATGGACGCGAGACAGATTTCCAATGATGAGGCGGAAGTCTGACCGTCGACTAATATTTAATAAAGGCCTGCTTTATTTTGATCCATGGATTCTGGTGGTAACACCGGTACAATTACTCATTAATTTAAATTGGCAAACAGAATTTCAATGTATTGTCGCTAGAAAACGAAGTTGTTTACTGAGCGATAATGAATGAAATTGCAAGAAAGCACCGTGAAATTACCTGGTGCTGATTATTCCAGGAACATTGAACATTCCTAGAAACATTGCTACAATTGATTGATCTATTCTTTAAATAAATAATAACTGTGGCAGTGTTGTATCGCGATGCAGTTTAGTCAGGAGTTGGCGGTCTTTCAAGGAGCCTGCGTGTACGCGGACCAAGTTAGTAACTTGACGATATACCTGGTAATTGGTTGATTAATGAGTTCTGATTCCTGAATGATACTGCCTGGTAATTAGTGAAGCACATTTTTATATTGCTATTATACTCGTGGTTAGATAAAATTTACTTCATTATTTCTCTAATACATATTTTTATGCGATTTATATTTTTTATTGTAGATCGCTTCCTGTGCACGTTATGGTAATAAACTGCAGTTGTCGCAATATTTTATTTTTGTGCAGAATTGAATTTTTGACGTGATGGTAGTTACATTTCTATACCGTAATCGCAGCTATGCCTCTATTTGCAGCTTTGCCCCGGAGGCCTCAAGGCCTTTACACCGACCTGCACTAACGCCGAGCAGATCCTGCGCGCCGTCGCCGACTCGGTGATCGAGATCCGGGGCGGGTTGACCGGTGACCTTTCCCCTGAGGCCGTGCGCCGGTGGGACTTTGATCTGGTCACATTGTGCACGTGGCGCACGATGTCGTGCGCGGAGCTGACCGGTGCTGTGACGGAGGCGCAGCGAAGGTTTGCGCGCAAACTGCCGGAATGGAGTCGGGAGTTCTTCTTTGAGGTCGTGCGGCGGAATGGATGGGTGCAGCAGTTCTTGAAGGTGCTGCGACTCACAGGCTTCAGTTTTTTTTGTGAAGGTGACATGGATGCAGCCCAGAGCACTGGATCCACATGCTACTTATTTCGATAATGTCGATATTTGTTACATTAGGGCTGGAGTATAGAATGGGCCAATATAGAAAATAATTGAGTAGGGGCCAATTAGGCTGGTGTCATTAATTTGACAAATGAATGATTCATTTTGTGGGGTTATAATTTAAGATGTCGTTAGCAATACTTCTTGTTTGTTTTTTAATACGGCTGCTTTGAATATATCCTGCACCATACTTTAGAAATTATAGTGTAAACAGAAATTATTTGGATATAAATTAAAATGTGAGAACTAATTATTTGAGTCAGAGATTGTAATATAAACACAAATTGTTTGCATTTTGTTCTTTATATTTGACTGAAGTTAGAATTGCATTACGATTTTTCTTAAACTGGTGCACTTTTATATAGCAGCATTTAAAAGAAATACTTCTACTACAGATTGTGGAAGAGATGACGAGAGTCTATGGGGTAATCTTGCTTGATGGATTCTCGGATTATGTCATCAACAATCCCGTCGATGCTGACGTTGATATTCTACTGTGCATGTGCGAATACTGGTTCATCGTTAAAAATCATTTTATCTTTGCTGCGGAGCCTAAAATTGAAGAAAATAATGCGGCCATTGAGTCGCTTTCGATGAAATTGCTTGGATCAGTTGAGTTACTGCTTGCAAAGGATTCTTTGTCAGAATCCCTCAGTGTGCTTCAGTGCATACAGATTATCGTAATGGCCTTGAACTCCATTGCTGCCGCAGTCTCTGGGCTGGTTCTTGTAATCGACCCATCATCCGATCATGCCTATGACGCTGTTAAATACGGTGCCAGTCAAGCGGAATATGTAACAGCTCACAGTAGTGGCCAGGGCTGCAGAGGAAATGGTGAAGAGCAGACTGATTTGAATCGAATGATTGCGATGGATCTGCTGGACTTGCCCTTAACAAAGGTCAAGTGCATCAGCATGTCGCACAAAGCAAAACTCATTGAAGCAGTAGAACGCGTTATTGACCATCTCTGCGGTCGTCTGCAGGAAGTTGCTGCTGCTCTGACCGCAAATAGTTTTAGCCTGGAAGCGTGTTCATTCCACAGCCACATCATCAAGAACCCGTTGATGATGCAGAAGATATATACAGCGCTGTTCCTCGATGCGTACAGGCAGTTGGATTCCTTCGCGCGTGCATCGGCTCAGTGTTGCGTGTCTGGGGTGTGTGTGGATGAGGGCGCAAAGAGTCTCGTGATGCGGAGCTTGGATCGTGTGGATGGCTGCTTTAGATCACTGACGAATCAAGAGATTGAGCAGAGGCTTGACGACGCGACGCCTCGAGCAAAATTTGAGCGCTGTCTCGTGATGCTGTCTAGCAAACTGCCTCAACTTGAAACAGGTATTTAATAGATCTTAAGATGTTACAGGCATCTGTTGCTGGGTGTTATTCACTCTGATATTTGTAATTTTACGTTATTTAAATTGCTTTGATATTATTTATGATCTAAAAAATTTTTAATGAAACAATATGGAACACAAAATTAGTCTAAGTACCGATTATTGATCAACTTTATCTTGAGATTAGAAGATTAGATCTTCTTTGCTGTCATTACATCATTTTTTTGCAGCATGTGTAATTTCTGTAGCTCAAGTCTTTTGATGCAATATTTTGGCCCTGCGAAGAATCGTTGCATGAATTCTCAATTACTGGCTTGTTTATTCTTCTGTGCCGCTTGATTAAGATTCTGATTGAAGTTGTACATTTTAAATGACAGCAATTTACGCTCAAGTGTATTGGTACATTTATACCATGGTAATAAAATTCTATGACGATACTTTCAGAGTCAAGTCATTGTCTCATTGAAACAGAGTGCATTGATATCGTCAAAGATCCGCGGTAATGGTGTTATTTATGATATTCAGAAACTTGAGAAATTTGCAAACTAATGTATCCTTTATAAATTTCTGCAGTCACCTGTCCAGTATCTAACTTAAAACGTAGATTTATTCATGTATTTATTCAGGCTGAAGTTTATTTTTGAATGATTTGCGTGTGTTATTGATGAAATCACTTTTTCATTGTATTTTCATTGTAGGTACTGTTGAATTCGATGTGATTCATATGCCTTAGATTTTAAATTATTGAGCATAGGGTAGTTCTCAGTTCTTCTATGATAAGATATAATTCTTAGGACCAGTACACTTCACTTTTAATTAATTTTAATGAAGAAAGAAGCCTCTGAAGTAGGAGTAACAACAATAATGTAAACAAATGAGCTTGGACTTATTGCTATTGTAATGTCGGATTACTGAATTTAGGATCGTTTTCTCACTTGGTGTTTGTTGCAGCTGGTTGCAGTGCATAGAGGACAACGTACGGTTGTTTGGAGGCTCTGCAGACACGTGGCTTAAGGTTGTCGATGCTTTGAAAAGAGCGCGGTCCCATCTGTCACACAGTCAGATTTATAGACTGCAAGAGGTGGTATACCAACTATGAACTTAATCTTACAAAGTGTACAACATGGATTAAACTAACTAACTAACCGCCTTTTTATCGTGTAATCTGTTAATGTTCGTGTTTTCACACAGGTTTACATGTTTTCGCTCGCCTTGATCAGGACTGCTGGAGGTTTGTTTTTACAGCTGGATGCCCTTCCTGACGCCAACCAAATAGATAATTATCTTCCACGGGGTTAGCAGCTAGCGACACTTACGTGTTTAACAGCCTTGCTGAAGGGCTTGTAACGCATGGTTTTATAGTTGCCGGCACAGGGACTTGAACCGTGGTCCTCTGGACTCAAAGTCCGACGCCTTAACCACTACACCACAGCGCCTCGCTGTAGTGCAGTGGTTAAGGCAAATAATCCATGTACAACATGGATTATTGAAATAGTATTGTATAATATATCCCTTTGTTTTATAAATTAATAGTTAATACATAGAATTAATCAGAATATTGTTTGACTTTCTTGATGGAATTACGGTATTGCGTTTTTTTGAGATTTAATTTTTTATTGGATATTGTGTTGTTAATGAGTAGATTTATACAATTGTTGAATTTAGAAGATTTAGTATTTTATATGACTTTACAAAAGAAAAATTTAGAGCATAAGAAGTTAATTAACTTGTTATGTTTTTTGGAGCTGTAATTTATATATTTTAAAATATTTATCAGTTAGAAGTAAATGGTTTGCTGCTAGGTAGTGCTAAGGCTGTTTGAAGCTTTGCCCGAGGATCAGAAACAAACCGCGCTTGATGGTCTTTGTGTTCAATCTGTTGATCACGCTACAAGCCCCTTTGATGTGGACATGGAAGCGTTTGATCTTTTTCTGTTGACCACGCTCAACCAACTGACCAACTCAGACGACGAATTTCTGCAGGTTAGTGATGATGCAAGAGATCGTTATTGTGCTGTAATGTATTAGCTTCCTGGCTCCTTTTTTACAGTACTAACTTGATGCAGTTAAAGTCTTTGATTTTGTTAGTACTGCTAGTACGAATATGTCTTATTTTTGTATTTAACTGGTTGGCTTTTATTGATATAGAATCAAATGTGAATTTTTATGTGGTAATAGTTTAAGAACACGAGAGGTTACAATCTCAAAGTGATACATGGTTGGTTTGACTATACTAGATAAATGAATGATTATATTATGGATAATATGCGTGTATTATATTGCGCACAGTTAGCACACTGTGCTCGTTAGTTTGTATTCTTGTGTGTAGACGGCGAGGGCTGTGGCTCAGTGTGTGGTGCAGCGTCCTGAGGACACCCTCGTTAGACTCGTCGAGTCTGCCTGCAACAACCGGGGCCATGTCGATGGCATTGTCAAGGTCAGCCGCTTAGCCTACTTGTGTGTGCATGCAATGGTTTCATACTATTATGCAATAGAGATGTAGGACCTATGTAGTGGGTCTCATTTACTTGCGATAGATTGCTGGTCAATGCTAAATACTGTAGTTTAAAGCATTTATGTCATAGAGTACACTGGTACTGGTACAAATTTCAGATTTTGCACCAGTTTCCAGCACTGCTGCAGATATCTGACAGTGGTGGGATACCGGTGCTGTTTTCTCGACTTGCTGAATGGTTGCATGGGATATCTCTGACGGACAAGCAGCACCAGACTGCACTGTTGTTCAGTCAAAGGCTGTTGGCCGCCTTCAGTGCTCAGGTGAATGACATTCTGCTCTCCATTGTTTCCTGAGTTTCTGATATATTTGTATATTCTAATATTTAATTAACTTTTTTCACTTTTTGTTGTTTCTTGAGTTTCTAATAATGTTGTGATTCATCTAATATCTAATATGCTTTTGAAATGCATTAAATTTGAATGCATGCATTGATCATATGAACTACTATTTGTTTATTTGAATGGTAAGCTATTTGCTTGTTTTTCATGCTTGTTTTCTATGAATTTTGCAAACAACTTTAGTATAATCAATAGTCTTTAGTAGGCCTAGTTCAGCTTTTTTCACATTGCCACGACAGTTCTGGGCAGTTTTCTAAGACTTCAATAGAATTCTTTGTTTGACTTTATTTCAGTTGTCAGCGAGTCATGATGAGTCACATTCCGGTGATGTCCTTATGGCGTACATGCAGACATGCTTGTTTCCATTCTTGCGCTTCTCTACTTCTGATACCTGTTGTTTGTTGAACACTGACGGCCAATCGATCATATTGTCTCTTAATGTCCTAACGATGGTTGCGGAGCACTTGGCTGTCAAAGCATTTGATTGGTCGCGGCTGGAATTGTATCAACCACTCGTGTTGATTGTATGGCTGATCCAGCTGATTGACATTTGTCAGAAATGCGATGGAAAAGATTTTTTGAATTTGGATCGAACTGCGACAAAAGATCAGTGTTTCTTTGGAATAAGCCAATTGCAACGAGGAATTAGACCTCAGGAGGTGACAGGTTGGTATTCTTACCGTTCAGTTACTGAATTATAATTGGTGTTCAATTCTAGTTGTTAACGGTCAGGTAAGTGCAACTGAACCATGTGGAATATAGTGTGGCTTATGTGATCACTTGTTCATGTCCTGTCTGTATATTTTGTCCTACGTTATGGTCCGTGCTTGCATAATATAAACTGGCTATTCAGTGTTAAAAAATAGGTTTTAAATATAGTGCATTTGTATGATTAATTCTTTTATGTTTGTCTGTGGTTTATTAATGTGTATAATTAATTTATGTTTGTTATTCATTAGGAATTTTTCTTTGGTGTGTAGTTCAGACAACCTACCTGGCTGTCTTGTTGCTGTAATATTTCAGTTCAAGCTCTGAAGTGGTTGTATCAGAGGATCTCCGCATTTGATTACACCTACCAACATCTGTTGCAGCAGTTGTTCACTGGACATTTTGATGTCTTTGCTTTGGTAAAGACATCCGCTGTGAAATATGCCTCAAATGTACAAATTAGCTATTTTCTCAAATTAGATTCTGAACTTTTTACTTTATATAAATTTTTTAAATTTTTTTATGACAATTTTGATCGTTGCATACTATCAAGTTAGTGCGTATGTATGTGCGTATGCTTACTACAACATTGGAAACTTAACGGTAGTACGTACTAAATATCCATTGTTTCGCTGATGAGTATTACATTTAGAGGTCAAATATACTTATCCATGGCTGTTGTGAGGTGAAGAATATTCTGAAAGTATCACCTTGGTGTTTGCATTTATTCAGTCGATGCCTGAGTCTCTAATACGTCTCTTCAACTATCACGTCGATAGTTTCACTCCTATTCCTTTGTCGACTGATGGTAAGAGTTGCAGGTCGCACTAACATTCTTGGCTACTCTGCTTCACTGCGTATTTCAGGCGCACTGATTTTTGATAATTGCATTATTTATTTTGATGGAAGAAAGTGAATTAATACATAGACACGTGTATAGATGACAAATTTAGAATTCTCCAATTTTGAATAAATCTTGAATTATGATCGTTCAGCTCCATTTAATAACTTCATCGTTAAATAGTGATGATGGCTTATGTTTCTTTATACAACTGTTATTGGATAATTTGGGCTAAAATATCCCAGTTTTAAATTACATTGTTTATTTTGGTTAACTCGAGCGATGTGCGTAGTGTTCTATGCAAGCACTTTGATAACGCGTTTCCTATATATTTGGTGCAGGTGTGCTGAATATAGCAAAGTAAATATGACTTCAATGCACGCTGTAGGTATTTATGAGCTGATTCGGTACTGTTGCGTTTCTGATGTCACTCTGCGAGTTGTCCTTTCATCGTTGAACATTGATGTGTTGAGAAATGAGTCGTCGCTGTATGCCAAGCTGGTCGCCTTCTTGTCACTGGTAAACTGAAACGTCTGCTGAATTAATGATGTTATATAGCTTGCATTCGGAATGAATTATGGCCGGTTGGCAATGTCTTGTAATCGCAAAATTTTGCCTTATTTAAAGCAATGTAAAGTTATTTTACTATGTGATAGGTTTAAATTGATGCGCGAAATTTAAGGGTTAATTCTTGCGGAATTACGAATTTAACGTGAAAAGAATTGAGTTTGTATTTTTTCATTGAGTGTAATTATTGATGTCACAATAATAGTAAAACTTTTTAGTTGAAATGAGATTTATTTAAAAAAGAAATTATTGATCAAAGTATCGAGTTGCGAATGGATGGAAATTATGGTAGTGCATGTCTTAATTTTAATACTTAATTTTATTTAATATTTTAAATTTAGTAGTTAATAATTTCTTGAATTCCTTCTTCAAAATTACCTTGAATGTTTACCTTGTTAATTACCTTAATAATTACCTTGTTGTCATAAATTGCAGCTGTTGCCAGGCTATGAGGCGCAGCAATGGTTGCGTGTTGTGGCGCTGCTGGTGCACCTCTCACAACACTTGGGTGCTCTGGAGCCTGGCGCTTGTCCCGGAGCTAAACTCAGCGCTGAACAGCAGTGTAAGGAACTACGTAGAGTTGTGTGTGGCAGGGTATTACGGCTAATTGCTCGACCTCAATTTGAGTGCGAATTACCTTCGGTTTGAATTTGTGGTCTAAATTAACCAATGGGGGCATTCAATGGATTACTCTCGAGTATAAATCGCATACTTAATTTGCACTCAAATCGATGTCGAGCAATTAGCTGTTGGAATCATTTGTTATGTATGATGTATTTCATTGCATGCACTGAAATTTAAGTTATAAATCTAATTTGTGATTTTTAAGCTAGGTTTGTTGATCGTTTAGTAATAAAAAAATTGTGTATATAATTTTAAGTTTACACATAATTTTCTTTTAACGGTATTGCACATTCATATAAAACATCTAATTGATGTCTTTGGAACCAAGCAACAGATTTTTTGTAAACGGAATATTTTGTAAAAATGATCTTTAATGAAAACTCTCATCTTTGAAAACAGAATATACTGCTGCGTCTTTAGAGGATATGGTGTTGTGTTCAGACTTGCAGGCATGCAAGATGCTGACAGAAGCAGTGCAGTTCATGAATGCATCTGCTGGCAAAGTAGCCGGAGTGACGTCCAGCTTGATCTACGCAGCTAGGAATTACTCGACAACACTAAAGGTATCTAGCATGTTAGAATGACGTGTGTACTGAAGCAAGCAAGACATAGCAATAGCGTTCAGAATTGTGTGCTATATTACAGATCTCCTAAATGTCAGCTATGAGTTAACAACTTCAGTATTTTTATATTTGGCGATCCTGTCGCTAGCACTCTAATATGAAGAAATTGCACAGCGAGCTATCTGTGTTCGAGACGCGTGAGACCTTAAATTTAACTTCTCAACGCTAGCAATAGCACGCTAATCCATTCCCATAATTATTACTCCGATAACTCAAATCTGCAAGTGCCTTCTATTGCCTGCAAATGCCCACAAACTATATATAGAGTGCATTATTAAAAAGGTGTCCATAGCTAAATCGCCATTGACTGACCATTCTTTGATTTGTTTATTGCATTTCAGGGTTTACAACAGAGATAAGTTATTAGGGCCTTATCTACAGGATCGCCCCATATTAACCTTAAGCACTGATTACTTATGCTAGCTTATGCTAGCTTATGCTAGCTTATGCTAGCTTATGCTAGCTTATGCTAGCTTATGCTAGCTTATGCTAGCTTATGC
>JAQIWG010005825.1:0-14045 GCA_034695025.1 Chamaedrilus cognettii | reverse complement strand
TGCCTATCGGAAATTTCATAGTACTGAAACGGCTCTCCTCCGCATCCAAAATGATCTCCTGCTTGCAATAAACCAACATAAACTTTCCGCTCTTAAACTTTCCCCTACACCCCATCGAGAAACCTGCGATCCGCTGACAAGCACCTGCTCACCATACCAGATATCCGTTCATCTAATGGCTGTCGCTCTTTTAGCTTCGCTGCACCCTCCATTTGGAACTCACTTCCTCTCTCACTATGTTCTTGTCCTACATTGCCCCCCTGTTCCTTTCTGGTTTGAAAACGCATTTTTTCCCACCATGAATTAATTTTTTTGCGGACGGACACGTGGAAAAATCTGACCCTGCTATCCGGCACCCTTTCTCCCACCCTTTTGTCTTGGGTTTTTATCAATCGCTTGATGGATGCCTATGGCGAAGGGAGGTCCCCGATGACGTCACTAGATGCCGAAACGGACTCTAAGCCCATTATTATTATTGTTGTTGATGCATAGATTTAAATAGATTTAAATCGTTTTTGTGGCCACTTATAAGGGCTTTGCGTTATGACTGTTATCAATTGCATTTTAAGATATTTTGAAATCGCTTTTTATTTCCACACGTGCTGTCTGCATGTGCTCTAATAGCAGCAGACTGTGTGGTTGATAATTAAGCCGCTGTGTTGTCTCAGGTTGTCCACTCTCTGTGCTGGTGACGGGGCCGGTGAACGAGCGCCTCGCCGCTCGCTCCGATCGCCTCCTGCTCCTAGACTTCCTCCTCTCTGAGCTCCAGGCCTGCCACGTGACCGCCGTCAACCGCCCGGAGCTGAACCGGCGACTGGGCGACCTCAGTCTGCAGCCCATGGAAACTGTGAGCGGAACTGGAGTAGTGGAGCAGTGAAAGTGAAACTAGAGTAGAGGGAGACGGTGTCTCTGAAACTGGAGTAGTGGAGCGATGCGATTGAGATTGGCGTAAAGTCATCAACCAGTTGGGTTGTGATGTTCTGTATTCAATTTGTTGATGTTATGTCATTATCCTGTGGCTAGCTGGCTGGATACTAATCTTGTTGGCATCAAGAAGGGCATCTGGCTATAGAAGCTTGGCGCCAACAGTGCATTCCAGTGAGTGAAAGCGTTTTGCTCATTGCCATGCTAGCCAGGGACATATTGCAGATGACGAAAAAGGCAGTTTGTTTAGTTTTAAAGTTTTTATGTAATGTCGAACATATTGTGATGCCCAGAATCAGTCGGAGGTGTCGCCAATGATGAAGAGAATCATGATGACGCTCGGTATTCCCAAACCCCCCGCAGATGTCAGCATGGCGCTGCTCTTTCAGAAAATTTCATCTGCGGTACGTCGCTAAGCGTATATTGGTCCATCCCTACTGCTGTGCTGTGGAATATTGTTTTTCAGTCTCGAGTGTTGCACAGCTCAAAAAAATTTTTAACATTTTTTATGGCTCTATTTTATGTATTTTTTCTTGTTTTATATTCTTAAGTCAAAAGCAATTTGCAAATATGTTTCAGATTATGATGAGTAGCTCGTAAATGACTTTAGTGACTTCAGTAGAGATCAGAATATCTGTGAATTTTAAAATTCCGTCAACATTCAGACTTTCATATAATTTAATAGATTGTGTACTTTTTTGCAATGTATGGTTCTAACATCATGTATGTAAATAATTCTAGAATGGGCGCAGTTCTTGATACCTAACATTTCTTGATGGCCAATGCTTGCTGCTGCTCTACTTACTTTGTCCTAAGCAAGAAAGTCGACTGTTTGCCGCCCAGTTGGAGCAGCGGTTAGGGGAGGTGCCTGTCGCCCAAGTGGGCGTGGCGTTGCTTGGCTCCACCCTCTCCCCCGCGCAGTGGAGCGAGCTGTCGCTAGTTTTCGCTGCTCTGAGACAGGATTACGAGACTAGGCGTAGAATGCTGCTCAACCGACTTGATGTCACCATCGACTCGTTCTCTTGGTCCGATCGACTCAAGGTTTCGTTTGATTCTTTCTCCTAGTCTTCCTACTCTCACTACTGGTCATGTTCCTGTTGCACTGGGGACTCTTTCACTCCTTACTTCTCATTTAAATTTGTCTGATCGGATCAATTTACAGTCTCTTCTTATTGCTTTTAAAAAATATCTTTTTTGCTTCAGTGAATTTGTAGATAAAATTGAATAATAATTGTAGTATACCTACTAGTTATGAAAGAACTCTGTTCTTTTTTTCAAGTCTTTATTTCTAGATTTTTGAGGTCTTTTTTATTGCTGATATGTACGTTTAACGAGCCAAATCATTGAACAACAGATTTCTTCACAGCTGCTGCATGATTTGCTTGCAATATGATGTGCATAGTGATGATGATGATGATCATGCTGATGGGTAGCTACTGCTGCTATTTCTGCTGCTGTTTCAAGTTTGCTGCACCTGTGTGCTGCGCAGCATCGTGAGAACGAGCTGGCGTCGAGCTACGGCGAGTGTCGCCGTCGCATGCAGCACGACTCTCAGATTGACGCAGCACACGTGCTCGCAGCAAGAGACGGTCTGTCTCACTTCTGCAGGGCTTGCAGTCACATATTGAGTGTAGAGTCAGTCCTATTGAACATTCAAAGGAAGGACCTTCCCAAGCAAGAGTAGTCATCTGGCACTAGTTGTGGGATTCATCAATGAGCAAGAAATGGAGTTGATTATAAAACTGGATCGGTTGATTCTGTTTTTGCGACCGGAAAAAAGGAAACAATTTGAAATTTGAAATGAAATTTGAATGAATGCTTTGATTATTTTTTTTTGCATGATGCAGACAGTGGATGATTCAGTATCGCGGTGTGAGCTAGAGATCGATGTGAGCGTGCATGTATGTGTGCGTATGTTTGTGCAGATTTGCTGTGCGTAGTCAAGGCGAGCGGTGAGACGGCACGCCAGTGGACGCGCACCGCTGTCAATCAAGTCATCATGGGCGCTGTGAGGACTCTCTTACACATTATTTACAGGGTTACCAAACAAGTCGGTCACCTTTACGAACACATAAGAAAATGAATTTTTTAATTTTTTTTAACACTATGGTAAAAAGACCTTTAGCATCTGTGCTATAGCTTTATACCTTTTGACTCTGATCGTTGAGCTCCAAAATTGGAAAAAAACACTAATGTAAGCAATTGTAAAGATACAGGAAATTGCAGTTATGCTAATTTTAAGTGAGCTTCATTGCGTTTTGTTGTTGCGCCCGACAGGTTCCTGATCGGGGAGGGCGACCGTACGAGTTGGACCGCCCCCTGCCCGACATGCCATCGTTTCAAAAGCGCCAGGGGGGCGGGGTGGGCCGGGGGGGCGCGCACCACGAGCCAGGGCCCAGTGCTCAGCGCGACGGAGGTCAGAGGCGACGCATCCAACTCTTTGCTTACTTGGACGCTTTGAATTTGAAGTTGCACAGTTGTCATTGAGATTTATGTGAAACATGGAATTTTAAAGAATAATTAAATACATTAAATCAATTACCTAGCAAAAGTTTTACTTAAGCTTACTATTCATGGTTTCCTGAATATCAAGGAAACCGATTATTTGGATCCTGTGGATTTGATATTGATATTATGTAAAGTTTGCCAATATTGCGCTATGATCTGTATCTTGATCAAAGTCTTTTAAGGAGTCTTTTAAAATTAATTCTATTAAATATTGCATCGCGATGTTGAAGAAATGTTTTGATTGGTTGCAGGCTGGTCCGGTGGTAAACGGAGGTCGGGTCGAGGGGGGAGGGACAGTTTCTGGGAATCAAAGCGCGGCTGTCGATGAACTAAACGTTTGGTTGCAGTGAATTGTGCTCAGTTTGTGTTATTTATCATTTTTTGCACACATAGTAAGGCCATGCTACTCACAGCAGAGGCTGTGATGGAAGAGATTGTGAGAAACGAGGGTATTTTGATTAATATGCTGATTTGTGATATTTATGTTCCATTAGGACGTCGATTAAAATCTAATTACGTTTTATTTGAAGTTTTATAGCGAGTGGTTAGCATTGTTCTACTGAAACCATGGATACCATATACGCTGTTAAGTTGAGCCAACTTTTAAATATAATTTAAATGGCGCAGGCTATTTTATGATTGGACCATTAGCAGCTCTGCTGGATTCATGCAAGGTTGCTTCTCTGAAAGTGAATCTTTATATAGTAGTGGTTAATTTAAGTCCGGCTCACACTAAGGTGAGTGACCTGATGATATGGCATCCATGGATTTAGTGGTCAGTTGTGGCTATATTTTATTATCGCTTTGTGAGTAAAGTGGTTTGTGGCCATTCAGGCAGAATCAAACTACATTACAAAGCCAAGCAACAAAGTACAGCCGAAAGCAAAGCTTTTATTTCTGAAACTAAAGCGCAACATTCAAAACTAAAGCATTCGCTGCCGATATCTAATAGTGTTATGCAGGCATGAGCTAGTATCCAAACAATGCTAAAACCAATCACTAAACTGCCAACGGATCGTCATTAGAACTAACTACAGCACCATGTCAGAAAACTATAATGCCAAGCTTAGCAAAAAGAATCATTGCAATGCTTTGATAAATTTTCGGCATACTGACAGTGAATAAACATTGAACTTTCTGCTTTTTGGCTTGTGTTGAGTAAATTAAGCGAACAACAACTGTATAAAGAACAATAACAATCTCCATGCTGCAGCAACATATTGCACACTCAAAATTAACACATAGTTTGAATATGAAACATTTCCAAACTGAACGTTCACTCTGAAGGCAGTAGTAACGATAGCCTAGGATGCAAAATAAGCTTTGTATTATATTTATAGTTACAGTATCCTCTAACTTCTCACTCGAATTGTTGAATACGTCAAATAAGAGAAAAAATACTCCAAAGTCAATAGACTGCATGGTTGTCTAGATGGAACACAATCAAAGAACATAAAGTGAGAGTATTGTTATAAATAATATACCGGTAATTCAAAAATTGCAGAGCCAGTTAACGATTTGTAATCCAATTGTGTTCATGTTCAAGACACCAAGCAAAAGACCAAGGCCTTAATAACAAACATTGCAAGTAATTGAGTAAATCTCACCGTCGTGTTGATAAAACAGTGAATCGATAACAAAATATAATTAAATCAACGATGCTAAAATCTATCGGTTATTTACGTTTAACTAATTAATGTGTATCGCTTCATTTAAAAACTTAACAATTTAGTCAACAAAAACAAAGAACAAAATCTGATAAGGTTATGCTTGACAATTAATATCAGAATCGCCGAAAAAATTGTATAATTATTTAAAATAACTATCCTGAAAAAAGTGCTGCCAACTGCCAGCAATAGTTGTCCATCTACAGATGGATTCATTTTGAGAAGTTTATCAGCCCTCAAAATAAAAAGCAGCTACTCGCATGTTTGTGTAAACCAATGAAAGAGATCCTCTCGATCTACTGTGTTGTTAAAGACAGACAACTTAGATATCAAAAAGCATGGGCAAGACTAAAAACTACAAGCACTTTCATTTAAAAGCACACAGAACGGAAAGTAAACAATGATCAGTGTACCGGATGCCCCAAGCTACGCCTAATATATCGTATGAAGCCAGCTAACGTCAGAAGCAATCTGTGGACAATGAGCCAAGCGCGTTGAAAATATCAAACATTGAATTGAACAAAACTACTGTTGCGCATAATAACCCAGCTGTTGGAACCATCCTCTGCAGCGTCTGCGTACGACATCGTTAACAACCAGTAACACACTCTTAACACTGTCATAATTATTTCTTAACATGTTAACTAACTTAATTATTACAGACAAAGAAATCATGATTATTTCTCACCCTTGTGTGTATTTATACTAATAATCCAGTAAAACTTGGTTACGATACTTTTGAATGGAGTCAAAAATTAAAACGAGACGTTTATTAGAATGGCAAATGGTTTCTGTTGCCGGCCTCATAATCTCTAGTAGCTTAACAACAGTTCTACTTATATAGCCGTGATAGAAACTGCTGTGGATCTGTGAGACTGGACAAACAAGCGGTGTGTGAGTCACCTAAACCTGTTAATCTACGTTGGCGCGCTACAGAAAGCAATCTGGCCGTGGCACTAAGTGTGTAGGCTACGAGCTCTGATGAGTAGTTGTGGTTCTGAGCATGCATCCTCACTCAAGGGTTGTTCTGCTCATCAGTGTCATGCAACAGAGGTTCTGAAGAGAATATCAGGTCCACTAGGAACAGAGAGGTATTGGGAAGGGAGGGGCACTAGGAACACTGGAACAGTTTCAGGGATGGAGATATATTCTGGACTTGTGCTGGATATCAAATTGAAGAGAGTTCAGCTGAAAGGGGGCAGCATTGTAATCCAGAAGGGTGCGCACCTTGGAAGGGGTGGGAAGGCAGGGGGAGGGTTAAGGAGTGGGGGTGAACTACATGGAGTACTCGAGGAGGGTGCTGAAGCTGGTCGCCGTGGCGCCAAAGTTGCCGCAGACGGTCGCCTTGTGTTCCTGGTCGGCGTGCTTCCCCACCGGCACCTGGTACAGCCACCACGCCGGAATTAAACACCGGGTTTATCAGAAAAATCATAAATGTAATTTGTACTGAATAAGTGAAAATCTCACAACGTATTAGCAGTCTAATAAATTGTATTCCTACAAAGAAACTTTAGCTAAGAATCATTACTTGTATGAACAGTCTCGCTGTTAGGTCAATCTTGACCACTAGGCTACTGCGATTGGTTGCAGGTCGCACACTGACCTCGCCTTGCCAGCTGGATCCTGATTGCTTGAGCTGGGTCCACTCCTGACCAATCACGACGGCCACTGCAGTCGCGCGAGGCACGTCCATCTTGAAGTACGCGTGCGACTCGGCCGTCGACAGACGACCTGCGTGGCGAGGGGGACACACAAACTATTTATTCAACTAATCCAACTAGAAATCTACTCCACAGCAACAGATACAAATTTCTGATCAAACAAATAGAACCAATGGACCCACTTTGCTCATTCACTCCGTTTCTCCTCCTGCATTATCAGTCACGCACATATCGCTTGATTGTCAACGGCAATTAAAGCCTCCGGTGACGTGTTGTGAATCCACTTCGTTAATTAGTAACTATTTGAAATATCATTGAGAATGAACTTTTATTCAGAAATAATAAACAAATAGTTCTTAGAAATCGATTCTCGTTCACAAAATAGTGAGGTAGCCTCATGCCGTTAATATTCGCATAATATATCACTTCCAGTTATGGGTATCTGTACTGTAAAACATGAAATTGTCACAGCATGCAATTTCGGCAAATTTCACAAATCGGTAAAACTGTCGATAATTACATGAGCGAAAACAGGGCTGCAGAAGCCATATTTAATTGGCAGTCCTCAAAGCGCACAAATTAAGTGCAGTCAAATTTCTGACAGACAAAAACACAAAAATAACACGCAACAAAAACTCAGTTTGACAGTATTGCACGAGTGAGCTCTCACCCTGGAGGGGTCCCTCAAGGTGGCAGCCTTCCTTCCAGGGCCCGAACTGCTTGGGGAAGGGTGCGGGCGCGTCCACGATGCTCCTGCACTGCAGCAGATAGTTGTAAACGCCCGGCAGACTGTCGCCCGTCTCCGACGCAAGCGTAGCAAAGATCTGAAACTGTGTGACCACAAAACACGGATTCACCAATACTGTTGCAGCCAAAGCTTCATCATTACTGTGTTTATAGTCATTACTATAACTGTAAGTAAGTGTCCAGCTAGATTAAAATTTGTCCCTTCTCTGGAAGCTTGCATTGACCAGACTTGATTGTGATTATTGATATTTATAATGGAAGATACTACTTACTGTTGACTAACCGCATTGGGACTGACCACAAGCCAAAGTACACAGTTGGACAAAGATCACATAGCCGATTGTCTTAGAATGGAGATTAATGGTAGAAGGAGATGATAACGATGGCATTACCACAAACTTGCCAGTGGTTGAACGCACGGTAAAGAAAAAGAATATTAAGAAGGAATGCACCACTCAAACTACCGGTTGATGAGTGAGAACTGATACAAAATAAAATAAGAACGGAGAGTTAGGTTGTAGGGTCAGTTTCCGTTAGTTGGTGCACGGTGGACTACAAATTAAGAGAAAAATAAAAATAAAAACATGGTACCTTGAACCTGCAGGATGGGCTGAAAAATAAGAAGAAGACAGAAGGCGCTACCTTGAACTGGCCGGTGCGGGGGGGACTGACGACAAAGGTGACGCCCTTGCTGGAGCTCTGCTGGAGCACGTACTCGGAGCAGTCAAGGTTCTGCCCGCCGGAGGCATAGAGGAGCTGGGAGGTGATGCGCAGCGCGCGCGACAGGCGAAACGAGAGCTGCGCAGTGGGGGAAGCGGGACAAGTTAAACGAATATATAACACATACGTTGAAGCGGAACGAGAGCTGCGCAGTGGGGGGGGGCGGGACAAGTTATATACGGATATATAACACATACATTGAAGTGGAACGAAAGCTGTGCAGTGGGGGGGCGGGGCTAGTTACAGGCCATATCACACATTATCACACGCAATTAGACGGAAAGCTCAGCTCTTGATTCTTTCACCCATTGCTACACTTGTACTTACGCAGCCAGCAGCAGTTCACCTTGAGAGTTTGTAGAAGTCATAGACCACAGCATGATGCCTGAAGGCATCAACTTTTGTATAGGGTGATATTGTTGGACAAAAGGTAGTAGAGTTCAAAAGAAGCACAGATTTACTCACAATGTCAGACCTTTTTGAGGTAGAATTAATTGTTTTTCAATATGCTCTTTCACATTTCATTCAATACCGACAGCACCAATCACTCAAAGACTCAATAACTGCCACTACAGCGATGGCACTATTGGTTGATAAGACGCTGAGCTCCAGCCCGCACCTGCAGGGGGCCGTGCTGGTGCACGTCAGCTTGCACGTAGGGGTCAGGGTTCCCCTCCACCGCCAGCCCAAACGCCTCGAAGGACGGCTGGGGGCCGAGGTAGCCGCTGGTGAGCGTGGGGAAGGGCTCGAGGTCGGGGGCCACAGGGTCGCGACACATGACAAGGTACTGGTAGGCGTGCTGCAGGGCCTGCCCGCCCAGGGCGGGGTTGTTGGCATAGATCTCGAGCCCGTACTCGCCCTCGCTGGGGGCAAGCACGCGAAAGATGACCTCCTCGTCGACCACGCGGTAGATGACGTAGGGCGCGAGGGACTTATCGTCGCGGTCGTTGCTCTTGAGCTTTGCGACAAATCGCAGGCTGGCGGGGGGGACACACAACACACGGCCTGGTGATGAAGTGTACCGACACAATACACAGCCTGGTGATAACCTACACT
This sequence comes from Chamaedrilus cognettii, assembly GCA_034695025.1. Classification (NCBI taxonomy): domain Eukaryota; kingdom Metazoa; phylum Annelida; class Clitellata; order Enchytraeida; family Enchytraeidae; genus Chamaedrilus; species Chamaedrilus cognettii. The sequence continues at coordinate 4,762 of JAQIWG010005825.1, read as the reverse complement.
TTGCATATATACATTGATAATTTTATATATATTATAGGTGCATATGACCTCGCAGTAATGTAGTGTATCAGTTAATTAAAACGTCTGAAACTCCCCAGTTATACGCGTGAAAAATTAGCATAGAAGAATTAAATATTGAGATAATAACAATCATAATAAGCAGTTGGTTTAACGTCTGTTTCATAGTCCAAGGTCATATGATTAATGAAAAGTAGCATTAGAAGCCAAGTAGTCATAACATCTCTCACCGGCAAGACAGGCCAAACTTGACCTCTGCGACCCCATTAGTTGTCGTGACGATGGCACCACCCTGGCGAGGGGTCAGGTCGAACTTGGGGGCGCTGTCCCCCGGGCCCCACGTCGTGTGCACGCAAGGGGGGAATGGATTGGGTCGGGGGGGGTCGACCTTGTTGATGAGCTTGTACTCACAGACCCCCCCATAGACCCCCTCTTTCGTCTGAACAAATCCCACATTACACGTCACCAGTACAAGACAGACATAAAGCTAGAAAAAACTTATGGTCTGGTTTTCAATCCAGTGTGTAATCTAAATCCAAGCTGGCAACGCCGCTCAAGTATCCAATCCGCACACTGAAATATTAATCCAGGATTTATTTCATGCTATGTGATTGGATGCAGAGATATTATTCTCAGATTCAGATTTCAAAACTGATTTTTAAACCGAGTCTTCGCTTAAACAGTTTTTAATCCCTACACAATCAAGACGGTGTAATCTCAGGGACGGTGTTACCAAAAACAACACCGCCTCCCCCCCCCCCCCCCACACCGTGGCCCAATGACGCCACACCCACCTGGTGGTCGAGATCCTTGGCGTAGATGACCATCTGGTAGGAGCCCTTCTCCGGCAGGCGCACCGTGAGGTAGGCGACCGTGCCGACCAGCTCTTGCATGGCAAACCGGTTGAGCTTGGTGCCCTGGAAGTCCTCGCGCCCATCCTCGTACGTCAGGTTGAACGTGAAGCGCAGCGACTTGGCCTGCATGCACACAGAACATACACGCAACTTAGCTACAACCACACAACACTCGAGTGATACGTGACTTATATAGATAGAGCCGTATGATAGCACACATGATAGATCCGATATCATAGCAATGATAAGATCCGAATGCGATCTCATTCTAAACCATACAGCTATCTCTGGACAAAAACAGCGCTTTAAACTTCTGCAACAATTCTTATTATGGTCACAAATAGCGCAAGAGCAACGATCTGAATTTCTGAAAATCGACAAACATCTGATCGATGCGGCAAACTGTAAACTACGTTGATTCAAATGCAAATCACAGATAGCGGCCGTGCCGATTACAGTCGTTACAAGCTAGTCGTATGCAACGCCCCTTACCATCACAAAAAAAAACAACCTTGCCATACACTACTAAACAAAAGCCTGCTGCAAAACTTGCCGACGCACCATCTTGGCCGGGCAGCGAATCTGGATGGTGATGTCGTCGCCACCGGTCTGGATCGTTGCGTCCGTGTGAGAGTCAAGCTCGAGCCCGTACTTGAAGAACGCGGGCTTGACCGGGACGAGGTTCTGGAAGTCGTCGACGGAGGGGAGCATCGTGTCGAGAAGCTGCCAGGAGGGGTCCTCGGGGAAGTGGGTGAAGATGAGCTGGGAGGGGGCGGGCATAAAGTAGTACTCGTCGAGCTCGTAGCGCACGTTCTCCGACGTCATCTCCAACTGGAACAAGTGCGGTGGTAACGCATCGGGGGGAAATAAGACAAAATAAAGAATGTTTCTGCCCTTGAAACAAATAAAGATCCATATATAAGAATGGGTGCGGTAAGGGATTGCAGTAACAGGATGAAGCACTGAGACATGTTGTCAGTCAAGCACGGTACATAAGAGCTTTAATAATATTAGCAACAATAATAACTACACAACTGGCATCAAAGTAGGGCAGAGGTGATGCACGACGAGCTGCACAAGTAGCCAATACAGCATTCAGACAAGTTATAATATCACAATCATGTTGAATATCCAGGTCCGAGGTCAAGTTTCATATCTAGGTTAAGTTATATCTAGGTCAAGTTTAATATCTAAGTTAAGTTTCACACCTGTAGATCACCCTCTAACTTTAATTACATGCAATGCTGCCAACGCACTGCAGCAAAATAAAATCGCAGTTATGCATGCAACTAAAAAAGCAAAAATTGATTAATTTCAGTTAACGTTCTTATTAATAGTGAATTAAAATCTACCATATGGGTGAACATGCACTTTTCTATGTCAACATCTTGGTTGTTTACTACTCAATGTTGATAGGATCCAAACTCATGAAAGTGGAGAATACAGCTAGCTTCAATATTTATTGAATTCTCTTCTGATTATTATTCTTCATTTTTGACACAACTCTACAACTGATGACAGCTTCTGTTGTACAAGTTCCTATTTAATTTTAAAATAAGTAAGAACTTGTACAGTTTGTAAACTCTCCTGACATGTCATCGTGAGAGAAGACAAACAATATAAAACATATTGTAAGTGAACAGGAATAGGAATTGAAGCAATCTGTTTAAGCAATTGAAGGGTTACACTGATGGCGCACAGCTATCAAGGAATTGTGTGCAATCGCAAAATAGCATTTCACAGTTCTACAAGCACGGGAGCCGCGGATCATGTTGATGCAATTTATCAAAAATTGACCAAAAATCGGTCAAATAATTTAGAAGTTCAGGCAAGACTAAAAATCTGGCAGAACTCTCAAATATTCGACGTTGTTCAGCCAAATTGCAGTGCAAATATGAGATGCGTGGGCGCAAAGCAAAAAATAATAAAAACCCTTAATATTCAACTAAATCATAATATGATGATAACAAACAATAAACTGTCACAAAGCAACAGGAGCCAAATAAAATAAGTAGGGTACTGCCGTGCAACGATTCAGGGACAAACAATGCAGCTATGCCACACTGCACAACAGAAACGCACTACACATAATAATATGAGGACTGACCGTCTCGTCGACAAAATAAAAATAGTACGGTATCAATCAAATTAAATAAACAATTTGCACTGTTGCATTAATGACTAACTTTTGCATGAATGACTATCAAGTACTTCGTAGGTCATGTTTGAGCTTCAGAATGTAGAGTTTTTTATTTACAGTGCATAAATTAAATTAAAGCTCAAAAATGACTGACGAATAATTCAATAATAAATGTGCTGACTATTTTTAACGTACAATAGTACACTATAATCAGTGAATATACAGCGAATCAGAAATCAGCAAACTGATCATGTTCAGAAGGACATAAATAACGTTGCTGCTCTGCACGCAGTATTTGCACTCAGATCTCAAAGCAAAAATATTTATATTTGTAAAGCAAACATCTAAATGCGAATCACTATGAAACGAATCAAACTGACAACTGATTGTTCAAAGCAATGGTAAAAATGACCTAAACCATCAAAGAGCTTGTTTCACAGTGACCTAACCTTCTCTGTCGACCCTTCAAGCTGTCAATGACAACCATAACCATACATGAAGAGAAAGTAGTAGAGTGGACTTTGATCAAATGCTCTGATTGGCTTGGAGTGATGCAGTAATTAAAAACTGCAATTCTTAATAGAAAGAATGACACAAACTAAATGGAACAAAGATCAACGAAACAAAACGCACCATTCATTCCAAACATAAAACCCTTAACTAACTTACTTAATAGAACAGAACGACTCCGTGGATTGAATTCTACAGCTTTCTTTGCAATTTGATACTAGTTATGGAACAATACGACTTCATGCTATATTCCATACTAGAGTATATGACTCCATACTCACTAATCACACACCCACTGCTAGTTCATAACTAAAGGAATATAATCAACGCTACTGATGTTTATTTTCATTAATTGCATTAATAGCATTTAATAAAGAAAATATAGCTAATACAAACAAATATAGGGACAACAGAAAACTGGATCAAGCACTAATAAAAACGAATAGGACTTGTTATAGTATAGTACATCCATAGCACACAGACAAAATGCCTACTCAAGCGTCACACCATAATGCAGATCTAAGGCTAACATTCTGTTCCACACAACTATCCATCTCGCACGGACTCCCACATGCCAAGCAGTGCTAGTACGCAGTCTACAACAGCTCGCATGCATCTTACACCACACACATAGCAGGCACTCCCTCAATACTTTCAGTCCACAATTAAAACTCGTAATAGATGCTTCATCCTTTGTGAACAACTATTGAACAAACAGTGCAGGATGCTGCATGCACAGACCAGAACCAAAACTCAACCACTATACACCCACTATATCCCACACAAACTCGACTAATAGGAGACAAAGTGGCGCCACCTTCTTGCCGACGACGCGCCGCGCGGCCCAGTGACAGTCGACGAGCTGCCAGGTCCCGTTGACCTTGACCGCGTTCCACGAGTGCTGTCCCTGCGTTCCCTGGAACTTCATGCCAGGTTTGTACTCGGCGCCCTTTGCGTAGCCCGTCAGGGTCTTGCATAGCAGGCCCGCGTAGCTGCGAGGCACACATACAGCATATGTGTAGAGCATATACAGTTATATAATTATATATATATATAGAGCATATATGAGAGCACATGAGAGCATATATATACAGCATATATGAGAGCATATAAGTAGAGCATATTTATAGATCTTTTATTCACCATCAAGGCAGAATACAATGAAGAAATAGAAACTTAAATAAACATACAGTTGAAGTGCAAGCTAAATTATGGTGAAATTCACAACATCAGGTGATAG
>JAQIWG010005824.1:0-14046 GCA_034695025.1 Chamaedrilus cognettii | reverse complement strand
GTTCTATAAATAGAATTCCGCTGCAGTAGGCCTTTTATATGATTAACTATGGCGTGCAACGACCAATTTGTTTGAGCGAATAGCCGCCACTCACTATCTTCTACGCACCTGTGTGCATGCAGATCTAGGCTTCATTATCGACGATACACTTAGCGATTCTCAGTTAGCTTGATCAATATCAATTGTGCAAAATTGGGATTTTATGATTTCAATGGAATTAGACGTTTCCGATTCGATCTCGGACGGTTTAGAAGAAGTGTGTGAAGATTTGGCGACCAAAGATTACGAAGAGCATTCCCAACCATCTTCGGAATGCGGCAGCATTTCCGAATCCGAGAACTCAAGATCTGAGCGCAATGCAAAATCATTGGATATCTCCACCGATTCGCTTGATGATTATCTGCGTAAACTGGAAGCGAGCCTGAAGTTTGATTCTCCTGAAAAATGGCTGTTTTTAAGTCATCACGACGACGAAAAAGCGAAATGCAATATAGAGGAATCGGGAGACGAAGAATCCGATGGGATTGAGTCTGAAGCGGAGCCTTTCCGTTACCTAACTGACAGTTCGGCAGATGAGGAAAACTTTGGCGAGATCAGAAGCTTTGGCGACAATTCAAGTAAATACAACATGAATTCTGATTACATGAACGCATCAGGAAATTCAGACAAGCTCTGCTTAATTGCACTGGACACAAGTCCGCGACGTTTTGGCAGTCGAAGCAATACCCCGCCTTATGCTGAACAAAACCCACCTTTGCCTGACGTGGTTAATTGTGTTTATCTCGAAAGCAAATTAACGGATTCAAGTGTCACGTGCCCGGTGCAGGAAAGTCATTGGAATTTTGAGGAAACATATAGCTCAGGCGCAATGAACAGGGCAAGCATAAAATCGACGATGACACCAGAAATCACCGTGAAAATCAGCACTCTTCCATCAGGATGTCATCTTGTAGACTATCAGAATCTGCCTAAACCCTGCGACAGCCCGTGGTCCTCGGTCAAAACCTCTGGTGGCTCATCGATGAAAGATTCTCTGCCAAAATCTGAATCGGCATCATTTCGCTTCGCAGATCTGTCACCGTTTAGGAAGCGCTTTTGGGGAAAGAAAAGCGTGTCGATGGATACTGTGTCCCCCGCCGAAAAGACCTCTGTCATTGAGACCTCGGAAAGAAGCATCGATAATGAGAAACTTTTTGAGTCAAAAACAGATGGTACGGGAAACAGAGGAATTCGAAAGATGTTTGGTTTGTCGCGAAAAAAGAGGATTGAGAGACCCTGTAGCATTTTGAGCAGCGCCGACGTTTCTGGTAATAATTCAGAACTTGTTGAGAGTGCCGAGATCAAGAGAACGAAGGGCCCTGACGATGGAGAGACTTGGCAGCCAGTCAGGGAGGCAGATAACATCCACAATGAGTGGCTGAATGCTCAAGGTTCTGTATGTTCAGTAGAAGTTACGCCGGTGATTCCTTCACGAAGAATTCGACTTTTGGGCAGAGATGAAAACAAGCGTCCACATGTGAGTCCTCAACCGGAAGTTACTGAGATTCAGGCTTCAGTAACGATAAATACGGTGTGTCATTCCCTTTGCAATAGTTCATTTGCGACATGCGCTGAAGGCAAATTAACTAGCAAAATCGACCTGTGCGTGCCACCGCCTTCAGAAATAAAATCGACCCACGGCGATCCCTATGCGACTTTATCTGAAAAAGAGAATACACCTGCAGCTGCCGCCACTGTGTTCAAGTGTGAAGCAAGCACGAAGGTTCCAAGGCCTTCGACGGGAAAAGGCCGTAGGTCATCAAAGTTTCCGTCGGAGCTTTACCCGAGCTGTCGAGCGGTCCCATTAAAACCGCCGCGCAAGAGTGAGGCAGATCGACTGAACGAGAAAATCAAGCGGGAGGAGAAAGCGGTTAAGAGGAGAGCCAGAGTGATACAGGAGCTGTTTGATACCGAGACGACGTATCAGCGACACCTTGAGCTTATCGTCAGGGTACGCTCGCATTTCTACCCAGCTCTCTGAATTTGTGTTATATTGATGACGTTGATGAAGTTGTGTAGAATTCCTGGTGCTTTAATTAATCTGAACTATGAATGAACTAAGTGTGGCATTGGATCAAGACTATATTCCAGACGATGGCTGGTGGAGCTGCACTGAAGCCTCAACCTTGTCCCTGTGGGTGCAAACACCTGCGACAGTCAATTAACTTGTTTTACTTGCCAATTGCACTGGCGCAGCAAAGGACCACCATTGTAACTTGTAAGCGGCATATCGTGTTTGAAAAGGAGAATGAAAAATGTAAATACTGATGAGCTGTTTCTGGATCAGATGTTCCTTCATCGCTATTCACTTCTCATAAATCTTTACTGTTTGAATTTTAGTTTAAATATTTGGGTGAAAGGATATTTTGAACTCAATGCTATTTATTGTGACGAATGTATTATATGCATTTATAAATTTAATGAGCGCTGCATGAAAGTTAAAATTTCACTGACAAGTGCAACACTTTTGCGTTGGCTGATAGCTTCTTGATTGGAATTCAAAGTGCTTTTAATAATTTGTTCCTTATTTCCTCATCGATTGCGTGACATAGTTCCTTGACCTAGTTTCCACGCTGATATCCTACTGTTGCCGTATCTGCCACATAGTTGTTTGAGGACCCCCTGATTGCCCTTCGTCTCCTTGACGACCACGTCGTCACGGCCATCTTCGCCAACGTCAAGCAGATCCTCGGCGTCAACGCCGAACTGAGACGCCATCTGGGTGCAACCGACGTAGGCCGCGCGTTTCTCGAGATCGGCCCCTTCCTCAAGGTCTACTCGTCCTACGCCAACAATCACGAGAGGGCGCTCGCTACTCTCATGGTCAGAGACCGTCAAAACTCAAAGCAACATTTTCTGTTAAGGGGAATGGATTTGCGGTATTTCAAGTTGTTTGATCTTATTACCAGGGTTAAATTTGACAGGCATAGTACGCCTAAAATGATGGTTAGATGCTCAATTGTATGCCTAATTTGAAACGGGCAGGCGTAACATTACGCTTGAAAATTGGCTATTTTGCGAGGTTGGCCTATGCGGTTTTTAAAGGCTGAGCAGTTGCGCCAAGCTTATTTCAGAAGCAGCAGGTGTGGAGCTACGTCCGTTTTATGAGGGCTAAATTCATCTCTGGTTATTGAACTAAATTCTTTTTATTTGATTTTGTGCGTTCAACGAGGTAATACGTTTCTTATAGTATTGATGGTGGAATCGGTCTGGCGTATGTTTGATGGTAAATGGTGATGAATTCAGAAGACAGTTGCTTCACTCTGAGTTAATAATAAATAATCGTAATAATGGATTTAGAGTCCGTTTTGACGTCTAATGGCATCATCAAAAACATCAAATTGTTGTGTTTTGCTGTTGTTGTTTTTTGCAATTCTGCAATGTACAGTATTTGGTTTATGAAAAGATTTTTCATATGCTTTACTTTTCATGCACTATATACAATTTATGGTGATGAATATTCACTGCGTGGCGCAGGAATGGGATCAGAAGTCGGCCGAGTTCTCTGCGTTTCGTCGTCGTCAAGAGGAGTGTGAGGAGATGAACAACCTCAAGCTTAACGCCCTGCTTATCACTCCAGTGCAGAGGATTCCAAGGTAGGCTTCTTTCACAATCCCAAACCTTGCCGTTAAAGATTAGGAAGAGATGTTTTCATTCAAAAAGATTCTAGCTAGTATCTAATGACACTAAAGCCAAAGTTCCAACATTTCTGTGCTTCGTAAAATATTTCGCAGAATGGTGTAAACGAGTGGACTTCCTAAATGTTTATCATTAAGTAAATGCTCTAAAAATTTCATTAATAACTGATGCCGCGCGCCGAAATACGATTCGCTATTTGTGGTCTATGTCACACTACGCGTGATTCGTTTGTAAATATAATTTCGTCTCCGCGCAGGTATAAGCTGCTGTTGGAAGAGCTGCTAGCTACCACACCTGCCGACGATTTGGACTATATTGCCATTCAAGGCGAGTTGTTGATCTACTGGTTGATGCTCATCTGTTTTTTATTGAACTTCGTTTATTGATTCCGACTTGTAGCCATGCATTTGTAAATTATTATTATTATTCTTTTATTCTGAACAATATTAATGTGCACGTAATACAACAAAATTATGACACTATACAAATCATTAATGCGTGCAATTGACACTTAATATCTAATTCCCGAACGTCGTGCGCTATAAATCCAGTTTTTTTCTGCTATGCTTGCTTAATCAACGTCGATGAAGACAATTTATATAGCAAGGAGCAATATTAATAACATCAAATTATGATCTCTGATTTGTTTCTGAATGATGCTGCTATTACAGGTTTCTATAGGCTACTGCTGAGTGGCGTCCTATCCATTTTTGAATTCCAATTGTGGCTAATCGGAGCAGCATAAAGGCCGGATTTTTCCATCTAGTGCTAATATTTTGATCCGAGATTTATATCCAAAGAACCAACCACACGGGGTTAAATTAATCCTAGATCAAGCTGTCAGGTCGCTCATTGGGTGTGATGATGTCATGACTTCGGATTAAATTTTGACACTTGATGGAAAAACTCAACCTAAAGCATCATTTAAAGCACAGTTTAAAGCACATTTGTAATGAACAACGTGGTCGTTTTCCATTTGTTATAACAAAAAATTTATTGTTTTTTTGTCGCCTGATTGCTGGTTCTTCATTGCATCAAATTTTGGTTGTTGTATCACTTGAGAATGATGCGGCAGGTTTTATATAGCAATAAAACAAGATGATTAAAGGTATTTTGACTTTATGCGGCAGTACACTAAGGGCTGGTTTCTCCAACACGGATTTAATGGTGGTTCAGGATTTAACTCACCTTTTTTTGCATAGGCTAAATCCTGAACCACTATTAAATCCGTGTTAGAGAAACCAGCCCTAAGTACTACAGCTGATGTGTCGAGTTTTTGCGTGCGCTTTGCTGCAGAGGCGGTGAGCCAGGTGTCGGCCGTGGCGAGTCACATCAACGAGCATATTAGGCAGCAGGACAACCGCATGAAGATGTTGGCCATCCAGCGCAGCCTCGCGTGCTCCGTGGGGCCTCGCATACTGACGCCCGGACGCATGTTTGTCAAGGAGGGCCTGCTCAAGAAGGTCTCTCATTGGGTTGAGCTGGGAGGGCTTTTGCAGTTGGATTTGATGTCGATGCAAGATGTGTTTACTGACACGTTTAATTAAATTGATTTTGTTGCTCGTTTTCCGTTATCTGTTCTATTTAACTGATGGTTTCGACTTTTGTTTCTAATTCAACCGGTGAGATTTTAGGATAATATTTTGCGTATGAATAGTTCTCAGGTTGTTTTGAACTGTTTGCTGGATTGCATTGCTTGCTGAGAACAGGATCTATCTCATGATATAGGCTTGACGCCTGAAAAAATTATACGTTATTACCGCGACGCTTGTCGGCCCATGACACTGCGCCCTTGGCTATTTGCGACACGGGTATTTAATCTATGGCACTCAAAACTATATTCAAGACTGGCGTTACTGTTCTGCTACCATTGACCTTGTCTCTGTGAGTTAACACCTGCAACAGCCGGTGGTTAACCTGTATTACACGCTGACTGTAACGGTGCCCAGGGTCACTACTGTTACTTGAATGCGTCTGTCATGTTTAAAATAAAAGAGCAGGCTTTTTAAAATATAGATATGTTATATTTAGTGTTTTCTGATTGTTGCAACAGGTGTCTGCCAAGGGCGGTCGTTCCTATGAGCGCATGTTCTATCTCTTCTCCGACATGCTCATGTACGCCAAGCCTCGGCGCCTGCTCGATGGGGGGGGTGTGGGGGGGAGCGCGGCGAGCGGCCACTCGTACATTTGCTGCTGCATCCTGCCCCTGCACCACTGCAGGGTGCAGCGCGTGCTGGGGGGGCACGGGAAGGACGGACAGGGGGCACTCTTCACCGTGAGTCGCTTGGGGGTTTTAGCTGCTATCATTGTTCATATGAGGAAGAAATATTGGAAAATGCGTACTTTGCTAAATGGTGAATTACAGGATCATGAGAGCGGACATTGTGACGTGAAGAAAAGCTAAGAGACTGAGCAGGTGTCATGTGTATAATGGACAATCGTCGCCAAAAATTCCTTTTTTGGAAATTATACGCCTAGTTTGAAATGGGCAGGCGCAGCATTATGTGTTTAAATCGACTGGTTGAGTAGGCCTACGCGTTTATTTGAGAACGAGCAGTTGCCTGTTTCAGCAGTTTCAGGCGTAGCGCTGATGTTGTGCAGGTTCAGTGCAAGCAGGAGTCCCTGCTGCTCTACTCGGATCAGAAGACGGTCGGAGCCTGGGTGACCGCTCTCACCAGGACTGTCGAGTGAGTCGACGTCTCAGTGTGTTCCTCGTCTTTCTTAGCTTCCTGTCAAAAAATTTAAGAAATTAAATAAATCAAATATATAATGATGTGATCGGTTTTTAAACTGAAGAAGCTTTAAAGAAATTTCTAAATTTTTAGTAAAAGATATTTTTTTAAATTGCTGTTTGGAGCGTGTTATGCTTTTGTGCGTGCACATGGTTTATGCGACAATGCGTTGTGCTTATGCGCTATGCCGGAAGCAGCAGCTGAGCAGAACAAATGCTGCACATTAGTTATGCACTAATGTATAATTCTTATGCGCTGCGCAGGGAGCAGAAGGTGAGCAGACAGACGCTGCGCAAGACGAGCAGTGCCAAACAGCCGGTGCGGCGCAGCGGCATCACGCGCTTGTGGAAACGCGAGGGACAGGCCGATCCCCTCGTCTCACACGTCAGACTTGTTCAAATTTTTCTTGTCTTCTATTGTTTGTTTTTCGTTTTTTACTTCATCCCGGCGCCGGCACACTATGAGATCATGCGTTACAGGGCTTTCAGCAAGGCTGTGAAGCACACGAGTGTCGCTAGCTGATAATCATCGTCCAGGGTCATTTATTATTCTGGTTGGCGACAGGAAGGGCATAGAGCCGAGAAAACCCAGCTCCAATATAAACGTCTAACCTGTGTTAACATGGACACGGCATTATGGGCTTGCGTTATAGAATGCTTTGGAATAGACGTCAGAAACTTTTTTTTTACTTGTTACGTTGGTGTACTTTTCTTGTTTTTTTTGTCTTTTGTTTACTCATTATACTTGCCTTTTTCAGTGGCTTTATTACGACCCTATATTGCTTTGTTAAAGTTTCTTTTATGTCACTGCGAAATACTATTTTCACTTGATTTGCTGGGATAATTCGATAAATCTTCCGATCAGTTTATATAGAAATATATACACACTCTAGGTCAAGAGTTCGCCGCAGAAGTCTCGTGGGGGCAAGCCCTCCCTCCTCGCAGCTGCGCGGGGGGGCGGTTGGGCCAAACTTTGCCGCACCCCTCCCTCCCCCGCTTCTTCGTTCTTCTCCCGTCACGGATCGGGGCGTTCCAGGTCAAAGTTTGCAGGGTCACCAAGGGTGGAGGGCGCGTCCGGGTCGGAGGACTTTGAGCGTAGCGGGCAGAGGGGGGGTTTTGGGGGGTGGATGGGGTAGGGTGGTGGGCAAGTCTACTACGCCGATTCGACAGCTTTGGGATAATTTTGGGTGCTTGACGCCAAGCGGGAGGAGGCAAAGGGGTGGTGGGGAGGGTGAAACAATTCCGCTCAGTGCCAGCGAGGTAAGAATATTTGGGGTTATTTAGTGCCTCTGTTCTCCGCTAAAATTGTGTCCCTGCCTCTGGTTTGGTGTGATTTTATTCACTTCAATAATGAAAAGTTTGTGATTTCTTTGCCATGTCGTGTCTTAATTTTTAAACAGAATGCATGATTCTGGAAGATATATGAAATCAAATGTCAAATTGATAATTATTTTAACATTGACTTCAATTTTTGACTTTTTGCATTGTTCCTCATTATTTTACTAAATGTAGTACTTCAGTATTTGCTCTTATGGTGCTCTTATAGGCAGTTTCGGCCCAAAAGATTTTAGAGATTGGGCTCGCTGCAGATTTTTTGATTTTAATCTGAATTTATTTATGTCTTTTTTGTTAATAATTCGTGAGTTTTTTTAATTGCAATATTGCATCCACACATAGAGACGCAATATATATATTGCTTGTCGCCAGAGAATAGGTTTAATGATGAAGGATTCAGATAAATTTATAATGGAAAGAAATGTACCAGTCACGTATCTGCAGTGAATGCACTTCAGCCAAAGTAAGAGAAAATTTATATAAAACAAAGGTCATCATTGGTCGAGGAATTATCGAACGCAGAAAGAAAGTGCTCATTAGCAGATCTGAAATGTTTTCTTTTTTTTCAGCTTAAGCGTTTAAAGTTTTAAGTTCTTAAGTTTTGTAATTCTGTCGATTATTATTCATAATAATATTTTTGACAAAAATTTCTGGTATTGTTTTGAATATTTTGTTGTTTTACTATAGTTTTTTTCATTGTTTTTGTAATAAATAAAAAATTGTAACTTTTCTGGTTTTAGGCTAGTGAATGCGCCGAAGATGCAAATCAGTTTTCTCTCGCTGGCCATCAAGGAACTGCCATTGACTTGGAGCCCAACGGAACGGACCAATCAGATAATGCAATTCCAAATGAACGCATTCCATTGGTCGAAAGAGATCGGCTTAATTCCGATGCCTGAAAGATGAATTTTACCACGGATTGGTTTTAGTGATTTTTATTTATTCATAATCAGGATTGTGTTGAAATGTATATATGGGACTTTTTTTTTTTTCGATTTATTTGCATCACTAATAATGTAACAGCAGGAAATGTCCAATGACAACAAACGATTTGTGAAATGACACCAGAACGCCTAAGAAGAGACTAAGCGTCCCTGTGCGAGTAAATTGTGTAAGACTTCATTCAGATAATTAAAACTAACCTACTTTTTATCGTGTAATCTGTTAATGGCCATGTTTCATGCAGGTTTACACATTTTTGCCCGCCCTGATCTGGACTGCTGGAGCGGAGTTTTTACGGTCGGATGCCCTTCCTGATGCCAACCAAATAAATATCTGGAAATATTACTTCATTCAGATGGCTTTGCCTTTTATTTGAAATTATTTCGCTTGCCTTGAATGTAGCATTTCTTTAAGAACTATTTTGTTTGTTGTGTTCTGAGACAAATCGACTTGAGAATTGTGAGTTTTACTGTAGTTTTGTGATACGAGTACCACGGTATAGTCTGCCACCTGTCATAAATTTTTCTGACACTTCATATTCATCTATTATCAGTTGAACACAGTTCTTATATGCAAAGCATGGAATATGCACATTATAGAACATAATTCTTGCTACAAGGATTTTAGTTTTGATGCTTGTGACTAAGGCTTCAAATCCTTCTTCATTTCGTATTTGTATATTTTATTGAACGAGTGTTCATTCAAATGAATACATTTGTATAATTGTTGATTTTTGTTTTCTGATGTGTTTGTCAAACTATTTTTTATTAATGAATGTCAAGAATTTGGACTATGGACATCAAAAAATCACGAGACATTGTTTTGTATGTAATTATATGGATCTACGCTGTGTTTCAGATATGTAGCATCAAACTAACGGCTGTAGCGAGGTATAATTAATGCAGTTTGTTGAACACTAATATCAGTACCCACCATTGCGAGTTAACCTCGGAAAATAAATACATTGCGTCACGCCTTAAAATTTTGTCTATAATTGAATCCTGCTTTGTAGGCTAGAGTTTTGCGCATTCGTTTGGAGCACGTATTTTTCAAAGTTGAACAGAACTGTATTTGAACTTTTGCAACCTTCTTGCGTCCTATAGGCTTGTGTTATAAACTGTTAACGTTTTAAAATATTTTACCCTGCCTTTTTTTAGAATTAATATGTTCATTGAAAATATCAATCCTGTCATCGCATTGAAAAAAATTTATAATATGAAGAAATGTCATCAGTTCTTAGTTGAGTTGAAGTAGGGCCCACGTAAGTTCTCAGCAGGGTGCACCCTTGGCAAATGTGCTTAATTTCGTCAGCCCTGCAAATAATCATCCATTAGGGTGGAGTGCAGTAGAGAAGTTGGAAGTTGGGTGAATTATGAATGGGCTCTAATTTGACTTTTTTTACTAAGTCGGATAAATCTGATGAATCCAGCGTGCTGAATCCCCCTAGAGTCGCTTATTGCTTTCTTCTTCATCTCCTCTTTTTTCTTCGTCTTTCTTTCTTTCCTCTTCTTTCTCATTCTCAGCCAGTGGAAGCACTGGAGGGGTATATTGCTGTGGTTCGCTGCCGGGCTGTTCTTGGAAGGTCCCGTAAAGTTTACTACCCCCGTTAAATGGATCTTCTTGTGAAACGACGCTTTTCACCGGTTGCGGGTCAGACCAAGACTGACGCTCTCCTGAATGAAAACAAAAACAAATATCGTAATAATGGAGGCGTGTAGCAAAAAGTAAAAAGTTTGGGCCTGTAGAGCTCTGCGAGGCAGATTTCTTCAGTAGGCCAAGAATTAAAAAAAATTATTCAATAATTTCTGATACATCCAGTTGGCCTTGGGCCAACTACAGTACATATCATTCTTGTAATTCACACAGAAAGTTGAGCAAATCAACACGATATAAATAAAGAAATAATTAAGAAAAAAATGAATGTGCAATCACTACGACTATGTGATTGCATCGCGTGAATCTAAATACATGTAGAACCCCATTACAGCATAGAATAGGGGTAGAAATCTCAAAATAATGACTCGTGAATGAAAAGGTCTAAGGCCGGGTTTTTCTATCTAGTGTTAAAATTTTAATCCAAGATTTATTCTGCAAAAACCAATTACATGGCGCTAAATTAACCATAGATTAAGCGTTCAGCGCTGATTGGGTTTGATGACGTCATGACCTCGGATTAAACTTTAACACTCGATGGAAAAACTCAGCCTTAGAGACTATAGGAGAATGACTAAAGATCGTTGCCTTTGAATACATGGTTTACGGTAAAATACAGCTTATTAGCTAGATAGAGCACAAAACCCAGTTTATCATCATAGATAGATGACAAGTAACTAAGTTACTGTAAAACATGAAATTTTTGCGCGCGTGTAAATTCGACAAATTTCGCGAGTTGCACAAATTCGACAAAATTACGTGCATCAAAAAAAGCTGCAGAAGCTTTATATACATGGCAGTCCTGAAAAACGTGAAAATAATAAAGTTTCTGATGGGCAGAAGCGCAAAAATTACATGCAGCAAAAATATCATGTTTTACAGTATGCCATTCTCTAACCGGAGCCGAAGACTCCATAGAAGCAGGTGGAGACTGCCAGGACTGCGCCAGTTAACCAGAACACTTGCTGCCAGCTTGACAAGGACTGCAAGCATACGTCAACAAATTGCAACATCACTGCAAAAAGAATCTGAAGTTCTAAATTTGCGAAGATGAAATTGATTATCAAGAATATCAAAGCGCGGTTGTGTCACCCCCTTCCTGTAGCCCTGCGTGATAACAGGGTTACCTTTGCGACCAACGAGGGGGGGGGGTGCTACAAGAGATTTTTTAAAGCATTCTTGGCAGTGGTCAAGTTCTAAGCCATTCTTAACGCCAATCGTGGTTAATTTTTCTATTCCAAAAATCGACATCACACCACGATGCGTCGTGGTTAATTCTTTTCTCTCACACTTTTTTCCACATCTGGGTGTCACCCCTTGAAATAGTGTCGCCCGGTACGGTCCGCATCCCCTGCACCCCGCTTACGAAGTCCCCATCCACTACCCACTGACCTGATCCACAGTGATGGCAGCGACTATGGGGGGGTTGATGACCCCGGCCACTGTACCGACCGTCATCGTCAGAGACACCAGAGTGCCGGCGTGGCGAGGGGCCAGGTCAAGGTGGTTGATCTGCCAGCCTGTCCAGACGATTATGACGTCATGTTATGAAACATTTGGGACGGGGATTAAAAGCATTTTGACGAATTGAGAACGATAACCACATGAAGCACAAGAAAGACTCTTTCTGCACTTTCAGAATTTTGCTCGTTGCGGTATTTCATGTGATATTTATGTGATCTTGATATGGAAAAATAAATTCTTTATCAACATTAACTGAAATTTGACTGTTCTATTGCAATAACATTGTGAAACATGAAAAACATTGAAAATAATGTATGATATTGCTTTGTAAATCACCGTTTGCTTCAACTATTCGATGTATAATTTATTAGTCGACGGCTCAAAATTGTGTGCACGGCTTTCATTATTTGGTGTGCGGCGTCTCTGAGATCTGTGCCCGACCGCGCACGCGCGCAGCTTAGAGGGAACATAGCCACCTACCCACCTTCAAGCGCTATTTATTAAATAAATGGCTGAGCGTCTCAATCTCGCATAATGAACATTCTTTTATCAAGCGATGCATTACATTTCCTTATTATAACGCCTGTTACCTGAGATGGCAAATCCGCTAAGTCCAACTCCAATGGTTAGCAGCGCAACGGCAGTCGTTCCATCCCAGACCTGCGCCAGGCCGAAAAAGCACAACGCCTCGAGACCAAAACCTACAGAAACGTGAAACAAGATTCAAACAGCTGTTTGCTCGCCCTTGATTTTTATGCGAACCAATAATATTAAGCGTATCAGTTAATATGTGGTTGAAATAAATCTGGCAATTACAATGGTTTTTGAGTTGTTCGACGATTTTCGTTGGTTTGAGTGCCCACTGGTAAATTTGAGCAACTATCACTGAACTCTCGTCCTTATTGACGTTCCGGAAGGCCATATTTCGGTTAAAACATGTCAAAAAGGGTTGAATGTTCTATAAAATCGTGAAATCGGTTGTCGGCAGCATAACATAAGTTGTCAAGTAAGTATATTGTCGGCAGCATAATGTAAGTTGTCGGCAGCATAATGTAAGTTGTCGGTAGCATAAAATAAGCAGTCGGCAGCAAAATATAAGTTGTCACAGCATCAAATTGGTTGTCGGCAGAAAAGAATCAGTTGTAGACGGCGTCAAGTAAGTTGTCAATATCAAGAAGAAGTTGTCGCAGAATAAAATGAGTCATCGGCAGCAAAAAATTTGTTGTCGTTAGCATAAAACAAGTTGTCGGCAGCATAAAATAAGTAACTGTTGTCAGCAGCCTAAAATAAGTTGTCGGCAGCATAAAAGAACTTGTCGGCAGCATAAAATAACTTGTCGGCAGGATGAAATAAGTTATCGGCAAAATATTGCCTGTGACACTGGTGCAGGAACTTGAATCCAGGTGTCTGGGATTAGCGGCCGACGCCTTAACCACTACACCACAGCGCCTCGCTATACTATGTATACCACAATACTATATCTACGTGAACATAGTTATTAAGTTTGCATTCACTGACCTACGCAGGTGAATAGTTTGCGAACGGCTGTGGCCGTTGTTATCCATGGCCGAACCAACAGATAGTCGGCCATTGAACCTCCAACCACGCAGAACACAGCCATGAGCGCGTAGGGCAAGGACGAGAACAGTCCATTCTGCGACGCAACGCCAAGTTATACAACACCCGTGACGTCATCAAGAAAATCTGGACGACGTCATTGACGGATAAAACCCACGCAGCCACAGGCTGAGAAGAGACGTGCCCGCTAGCGAAGCACTGCTACAGTACTGGCCAAATTATTACAATAATGGACAAAAAAGTAAATTTTTGTAGTTTGCTTGTGCTTTTTGAAATTACAATGCGTTTAGTAAAGACGTTTTGTACATTATATCATTCCTGGAGCATGCCCATGGGATTTTAGAGCATAGAGATAAGATTTTGTACTATGAAGATTGAAAAAATACGTAGGTGCCATTTGTAGGTATGAAAAGGCAATTTTTGCCATTGTTTGCGATTACACAGGGATAGGTTTGCAAACAGACAGGCCCTCAAAAATGAATTGAATTGAGGACCTGAAACTAGATTATCCACTCCCTGTACAAAATACGCATTGTCTGCATCTTGTAATTTTTTATTTATTTTAGTTTTAAATGGGAAGGAAAAGCAACTTGTCACCTCGTAAAACGGGTCAGATTAAAGTTCTCTTCGAGAACACAGAACTTACTCAGTGTCAAATAGCTTTA
>JAQIWG010005823.1:0-14046 GCA_034695025.1 Chamaedrilus cognettii | reverse complement strand
AATCATTTACTCTACACAGAGCAGGGGGGCAAAGGCTTTATTTGCACAGAGAGCAGGGGGAGCAAGCCCTTAAGCTAATAATAACTTTTTTGGAGAGCAGGGGGGGCACTACTCCGCCTGCCGCCCCCCACGCTACGCCCCTGAGTAGAATACTCCATTATCTTTGTGCTGGTATCATTCTGCTTGATTGCCAACGAAACGCTTGTGTTAGCAGTTGATTTATCAATGTAGATGCCCTTTATATTGCTTGCCAGATTTGTAGTCAGTGTTATTGATAATATTGTGGTACTTGTAGCAAATTGTATTTGGTTGAAGATGATACTGCTGCTTGTTCATAGAATATATACAGCTGCTGCTTGTTTATGGCAAACTGTTCATGTCAGACCGTGGTTAAACTGCTATCATTTATATTAACTATGCGTTTTAGTTTTATTATTTATTGTTAAAACTGCACTTATTGTGACAGTCCTATCATAATCGGACCTCATGGTGATATTTCAGTAGGAAAATAATCTCATTTGCCGACTGAATGGCCGCTGTCGTCTATTGCGTAGACCATAGTGTTGCTCAAGAATTTATTATGGATTGTATTGTGATCGAAAATACTCTATAGCTTCATTGTTTGTGTGGTTAGTTGCAATGTGCACAAATTCACAGTTGGTGTGGTGAATGTCTGCGAGTTACTATTAATTATGAAACTATATCTTAGCGCCATTTACCAATTCCATAGCAGTATGCAAATTTGTCCGCTGTTTGGTTTTAGGTTTTCAAATGCCGACTTGGTTTCAAGTCATAAATTCATTGTCATTGGATTTTCTTGAAACACTATGATGACATTGCAAATGACATGAATTCTGCTACGTGAAATAGCTCCATGCTA
Source organism: Chamaedrilus cognettii (assembly GCA_034695025.1). Lineage (NCBI taxonomy): Eukaryota > Metazoa > Annelida > Clitellata > Enchytraeida > Enchytraeidae > Chamaedrilus > Chamaedrilus cognettii. The sequence continues at coordinate 13,166 of JAQIWG010005823.1, read as the reverse complement.
ACTAATATAGGTATATTGTGACTTATCCGTTAGATAAAGATCTATATTATATCGTTTAATAGTAGTGTTTAAATGACAAAATTTGAAAGCTTATGATTTCATTGATTTGGTCTCTGCAGCAGTGGTAAGAGCGAAGTGTTACACTATATTACGTGTAGTTGATATACTAAATACGAGTCTTTCCTATAGACTGACTTTTGCTTTGTGTCTCAGAGTAACAGAGTCTCAGAGGTTATATAGAGAATTTGTTCAGTTGTAGTTCTTAAATTAGTGTTATTAAAAAATTTATACAGAGTGGTCCGAATAAAAATGTTGCCTGGCGGTTTTACCTAAATATGGCATAGGGTACGCACAATACTTCGCTTTTTTTGGCGAAGCTTTGTGACCGAGTTGTCTGAGTCGCGGACTTCTGATTGCGAGTGTGGCAGAGAGTTGGTTCGAACCTCGGTCGCGGCAAAAGATTTTGAGTCACTTCGTGCACCCTTGGGAAAGGTGCTTAATTTCGTCAGCCCTGCAAATAATCAGCCAATAGGGTGGAGTGCAGTAGAAAAGTTGAAGTTGAACATAGGACACATAGGCTATGAGTGCATAAAGGGGGCACCGGCGACACCAGCACTACCGTACAAACAAAACTGAAGAAAAGGTTACAATCAAAATTAAGTGACTTTTTTAGTAGAATGTGTATGATGAATCATGAAAGTGTGAGGCACTGTTTTTTGAAGGCCCACCATGTAGAATAGTTAGCAGTAGCAATAGTAGAAGTTAGAACGTGTGGCACTTAATTGTTGCCTAGTTTTGTGCGGTGTTCTATATGACAGGGCCTTGCGTTTAGTCTGACAAACATTGAAATGTATTCTAATCAATTTTACCACATTGCCATGATAAAAGTTGAGCCTGTTTGTATTTGGAACAAAGCCTACAATATTTTACCTGCCATAATTTTTTTTTTTTTGCGGGAGGGGGAAGAAAACATGGAAGGAGGCAGTAGAGAGCGATGTGAAGGAGCGAGGCGTGAATAGAGAGATTGCAAAAAATCGAGAGTTGTGGGGGAGTCTCATCGTCGGAAACGTCCAACCTGTGTTGACACGGAAAAGTGGACGCAAAACGTAAATGATGATGATGATGTTGACTTTAATATTATTAGTGAAATTGCCTACATTGCTTTATGCTCAGCATAGTGAAGAAATATCACATCTCAAATTCTTTCAAGAATTTCATGAATGATATTTTGAAAAATTGAAAGACTTGAAACTGAAGTGTACATTGAGTTATATATATATTGAGTTACTATATATGTTCATATGTAAATGAATGTGTGATATAGTTATATCCAATCAACTACCTTCATTCAATTTGTTAACAGTTGAACGTGTGGACAAACAAGTAAAAAAGATATAGTTGTAGACAGTCTTCATTGTAATAATTGTTAACGATTGTAAAATTCATTTAATTCCTTTATTTTTTCCTTGTTTGGAGTGAATTTTATGTATGCTTCTTCTTCAGATAAATATGGCAGCCTGACAGTTGTAGTGCATACATCTTATCCACTCTCTCAATAGACCGTGACGTTTTGTGTTTTCAGGGCTTCAAACTTTAGTTGAGATGTCTGTACACATACATTTGTGTACAGTTAATAACTTTAATAACTGTATCGCTTGTTAAGGCATTTGGACTTAAGCATAGTTTAATGTAACATAACGTACCATAAATGTTAATTAGATCATTTTGATAATCGGAATATCTTGTTTAGATTTACGTGATTTTGTAATGTGCTTATCTTGGATTCATTTTAGACGCTTTGTTTAATTTAAGAAATAGTAAATGATCTATTTGCAGGATTTATTTTAGGAGGCGTAGTACGCCTAAAACAAAGCGTTTAAAAATCATTACGCCTATTTAGAAGCGGGTAGGCATAGCGTTACGTGAAAAAATGAATAACCCAGGCGTAGGTAGGCCTACGCGCTTTTCAAGATGTGGTGGCGTAACGGCTGCCTGTGTAACATAGTTGCGTGACGTCGATGATTGCCGCGGAAATGCGAATTAGGGGTTGAGTTGGATGGGTATTTATAGTTAGAATAGTTGAAAAGAGACAATGACTGTTAAGAACGGCTTCTAAATTTTTGTCAGCACATCCCCTCCCCCCCCCGCTCTGAAGTTCTCATTGCAAAGATAGTCGGTACATCAGTATGCTGATGTACCCTGATGTGCTGTGGGTACTAGGCGGCTACTCCTTTTTCAATGATGCAGGCGTAAGACGACGTGACTTCCTGAAGAAGGAGGCGTAATGCTACGCCGGTTTCATGAGGGCTAAAATTAACTCTGCCTATTTGTGATAATCTGTTATATTGCAATGGCGTGCAAAGTATTGTATTTTGGAAGGAAGGTAATGTGACATTCATATCAGACATGCCTCCGTGATGATTCTGTTGTATTATATACATGATAATTGTAAACGAGGGCCAATTATTTCGTCGCCTAGATGCTTTGTCTCTCATTGAAATGCGTAGACCTATGCGTATTAACGTAGATTGGCGTGGCGTTTTTTTTCTAGCATGTGTTTGTTTTTCATATCGCGCATCGTATTGAACTTAAATCATTCGCTTGATGCAAACAGGGCAAAAACACTGGACGCGCACGCTGATGGTTTAGCAATTTAGCATCAATGCATCATGAAACGCATACTATGTATTCATCATCATCATTTACGTTTGACGTCCACTTTTCCGTGTCAACACAGGTTGCACGTTTCCCACGATGAGACTCCCCCGCAACTCTCGGTTCTTTGCAATCTCTCTATTCATGCCTCGCTCCTTCATATCGCTCTCTACCGCCTCCTTCCGTGTTTTCTTCCCCTTCTAATTGTTTGTAGTACTAGAGCCAATGTAGCGCTAGAAATGGGCTTTGATCTAACTGTTCAAGTTTTCTGTTTTGTGTGTCTGTTCGTCAAATAGCAATCATGCGCTATGAACAGGGCTTCTGTTAACTAGCGTCGCGACATATATTACGCTCGAAAATGTGGCACAGGCACCAACAAATTTGTAGCCCCTGCGTATTCAGACGCCAGATTTCAAAGATTGGTGTCGCTGTAATAGCAGCACTTGAATTCGTATGTCCGTACGGCCATGTCTGAGACGCCGGAAAGCGTGGCCCACAACGGTGATTACTATCGGCGTTCAGCATGCGGCCTATTATGTCTGCGAAGCCAGAAAATAAAGACCCTGGCGTCTCGAGATGACAAAACGCGTGCGTCCGAACGCCAGAAAAAAAGCTGAACGGAAGCCCTGCATATGAAATAGCGCAGTCTGCTCAGTTAACGACAGTCAATGACAGACTAACTCCTTCTGAGTAAAGAAGATATAACTCTTTCTGAGTTAGTGATGGGAACCCTGTTAATTGCACACATCATCTTAAACCTGCTTTTTGACACTTTTTGATGTGGTTCTCTCATCTTTGATTGCATGCTTTTCTGTATTTCCACACCTCTTTTGATCTACTTAATCACTGACGATGATGAGTCGAGGTGGTCAAGGGAGTCAAAGAAGTGAAAGGTTGCGAGGTTACCATCTTTGCATAGTGTTGGCAATTAGGCAATTAATGTAATCTGTAATTATGAGCTTGGCTCTCGCCCCGCCCATGTAGGCGTAGTCGTATTTTATGCAGAGCCCAGGCTCTGGATACGTGGTATACCGGGCAGATCACTAACGTGATCTACCAGTGGCTGAAACTAAACGTTTAAGTTTTCAGAGGTTAAACGTGCTTTATGTGCATTGCGCTGTGTGTTTTGGTTTAGTGGGTAGCATGCTAAACGCTGAATTCAATAATTAATATTATCGGCATAGGCGATAGAAAATTTGAGGGCGTCCAAATAATATTGACGCCGGACTTTTCCATCTAGTGTTAAAATTTTTGTCATAGAATTATATCCAACGAACCAATCACCTGGCGTTTAATTAATCACAGATCAAGCTTTCAGTGTGCTCATTGGATGTGATGACGTCATGACCTCGGATAAAATTTAGCACTTGATGGAAAAACCAGGCCTGAGAGCGCCTGAAATTTTTTTTGGAGGATCAAAAATAAAAGTATTGAGAGGCAATAAGAGTTTGTATTAAGCATGAGATGGTCAAAACTATCATTTTAAAATATTGGCGGGGTACGAGCCCCACCCCCCTGACACCCCGATCGACGTTTATGGGCAAGTTTAATTTAAACAAGCAAGTATAAATTAAAATGTAGGTTGTCTAAACCCCACGCCGGTGTCGACACAGGCTTCTATGAAATCCTACCTTTCAGACCCTTCAGCTAGGCTGTTTAACACACAAATGTTACTATCTGCTAACCCTGTGCCAGTTAATATTTTTTTTTTGTCTGGAAAGCCATCTGGCCATGAAAACTCAGTTCCTGCAGTCCTCACCAGAGCGCCAACGCCTAAACCTTTGTGAACACATGGACATTAACAGAATACACAAAAAAGGCGGTTAGTTTAAGTAGGTTGTCTAATTGTGTTTCTTGTAGTATTTTTTTCTGTATTATCAAGAATGATCTAATGATTTATTACTTTGGATTTATTACTATGCAAATTAATGATACAAGACTTAGTTATAAAAAAAATTTAATTTCTCTAAAATTATTAAACGTTATCAGTGACAGAATTATAAACTTTGATCACTGTTAGGCTGAACTTCTTTAAATTATGTATTTCGTGGTGTGCGGGTTGGTAGAACAAAGTTAAGCTCTTTTCCGGTACACTATTTTAGGGTGCGCGTAAGGAGAGCCAAGCTCACATGCAGATTCAATAGTTACCAGACGTTATCATTCTGGTTTAGCTAGCATGTTTGCTACTTAATTGCAAATATACAATATTCATCATGATGGTTAAAATAGAACTTTTTGTCCTTTATTTTATTTCGTAGAGAATAAGGTCTTAGAAGTTTAAAATATTAACTGACTCTTGAACTTAGAAACCCATCTCAATTTTAAAAGATTTTTGGCGTTTCTTTTTATTACAAATTAGCCTGGGGAGATTTAGATTCGCATGTGATTTCTAGCGTCGATGCGTTAAATTGAAGATCTCGTGCGTCTCGAACACTTCAATTTCCCTATAATAAAATGCGTGATAGAAAGGATCGCCAATTTTTCATATTGTGCAGCTAATACGATGTGCAACAATTTTAACTTTGATTCACACTCGATTACACTCATCACATTCCTTCAAACCTGGCTGGAATATGAAAAATAATTGATTACGTTTGATGGTTTATTCTACATCTATTTTTAAATAGGATAATTTGACGCATAACTGAGTTTGACTGTAGGACTGAATTGTAATTGTATCTGTTTCTATTGGTTTGGCCCACCGGGTATATTGCATGTAAACGATTTGTTTGCTATAGTTGCAATGATGTAGCCTACGTGCACGAATGGTACAGCGAATGTTACATGTTTAGCATCAATGCGAAATTTTTGAAAACTTTGATAAGCATTTTGTTTAATATTAACTACTGCTGAAATGAATTAAACAAATATCGTGCAATGGATAACTGTCTTGTTTTCAATACGAGAGATAAACAGCAGTAATATAGAACGTCTCAGTAATAGAACGTCTCAAACATACACAAGTTCTGTGGGTTGGAAATGTAGGGAAAAGGGTTTCATCAATGCGGTTCTACCTGTATGTTGTCAGTTTAGCGAAAACAACTTTCTGGAGGGACGCAAGCCGAAACACGAAGCATATGCTTTTAATATTGATTGTGACGTTTAAGAACCCTGCGTTAGCAATAAACCATTGCAGTCCAAAGAACGACTCCCCTTTCTTTAGTCGCTTTTTGCGACTCGCCCGGGAAACGGGGCTGCTCAACTATCTTTCTTATCTAACTTATCTTTTTGCATCAGTATGCAGGCAATGGCGTCGCCAGAAATTTGGTTCAGGTGGTGGGGCACACAAAAATTTGTATGCTAGATGTACATTTCAGTATGTTGAATTGCATATGCACAATTTGAATCAGTTACGAATATGACCATTGATGACCGAATTTGAAATTTATGACAGGAATTCGCTGAAATAAACAGCATTATCTCCTACTGAAAAAGTTTTATGTAGAAAGTTTAGGTGCGGCATGTGCCACAGTACCCCATAGCTAGTGACGCCACTATATTCAGAGTTTTCTGTATGAAGTTCATTTCGCCACTAGAGCAGAAGAAAAATCACAAACGTAACAAGAAACGTGCATCAAAAAGTGCAACAAGTTAAAGCAGGTGCATCACGGTATAAAATGAATAAAGCTAGGACTAATACACGGTAAGGCATTGACAATTTTGAAGTTTCGTGTAGGCCAATTAAATATGAAAGTTAGGCCCCGGTTCAGTAAAAAATTGCATTATTGTAGCTATAAGATGAACTGCTAATAGGCTACATCAGATACGTTAATAACAAAGTCTACAGACACAGATAGTCAATATAGGTCATAGTAAATTTTATATGAGCACAAAATAATGTAATTAGCTTCTACAAGAGTTAATGGGAGTAGATTGCCCAAAGGAACATGGCAAGCAATACAGTGTGGCATGATTAATTGCAGTGAACAGATGAATAAAATATATATTAAACTTATACAAAAGCAATAATGCATGCTAGATATTACGTAACAGCGTGACAGGGTGTTATACAGTATAGCACATAAAGTAAGAGCTGTAGGCTAATACATGAATGTAGGAGCTGCAATACACACATGCGCGCACACCACCTTTCAGGAGTACCTTATAATAGTCAGTGATCACCTATTTTAGTCTGTGATATTCTTTCAGAAAAGTCTCCAGACTTCATTGGTACGCGCCGAAGCACAAGAGTCATGCATAATGTCATATTTGTCACACAGCGTTTCTATTTATATCATCGTTGTGTTGCTGCCCACACAAGACGCATTGCTCGGGTACCCAGGGCAACCTTGACTCGATCCGCGTTTTACAGAATCCATGTTCATGCATGGAATGATTCGGTGTCAATGAAGGCGATGGTTCGCGATTCACGAATTCAAAGTTCCCTATGCTTACACGCGAAGGAACGCGGAAATTAATATCGATGGCGATCAATTATTTTTGAAAGACAGAAATAGATGCGGAGGCGGTGTCGCTATTTATTTTAGAGCTGAACTATTGTAAGTTGTAACCCATTTAAACATACATGTAGCGTAGCCAACATGTATGTCAAGGTTGTGCAGTGCAGCTAAACAACCTACTAAAAACTAGCTAACACCTCGGCCCATAGGCCTACACTTGTTCGGCAATAACCAATGTCTTCAAAGAGTATTGGAAAACTATAATTAGCATAAATCATGGATGCTTAAAATAGACAGTTTAGCCTTAACTTGAGGTCCCCGACAAGTTTTCTCTAAGCTGCGCTCGTGCGCGGCCGCGCGCAGATCCCAGACACCGCGCACAAAAAATTTAGACCGTTGACTAATAAGTTGTATCGTGGAACAGACGAAGCAAACGGTGATTTTCAAAATCATGCATTATTTTCAACGTTTTATCATTTTTGATATTGTTATTGCAAGCTTGCGTCAATATTTAATTTTTTCATATAAATATCACATGAATAAAAGCAGGCGAAAAAATGTTATAACATATGAAAGTCGCTCAAGACAAAAAAAGTGCGCACACTTTTTTGACCCGCTCAGAGACGTTTTGGCTTAGAGGGATCATTGATCCCCGATGACACTCACTGCCTTTCGTCGCCGAAACGGACTGTAAACATGAAATATGACTATTCTTAATCCTCCACCGACTCCTCATCCTTTACCTTAAGAAATACCTTTTTCCAATACACCTCCACTTCGCAAAACGCTAAGTACTTCGTATTGACGGCGTTCTGTATAACTAGATATCGTCCGGGGACCGTGTGCGGCCCGCAGTGGAGGGTGAGGGGCTGCCCGGGGGGCGGGGGGCCGGGGTGGAAGGCGCACAGGGAGTGCGTGGTGTTGTCCGTGATCATAGGGTCCACGTCAGGAGTGTCCATCAATCCAACGGTGAAGTCCGATAGCTGGGAGCGGCGGACGTCCAAGCGGTATTTCTTGTCGTTCTTCCAGATTATAGCTGCGGCAGGGAAAACATGAAAGTTGATCAAAAATAACGAAATAAACTAGGAATAGACGAGATCGATTATGGCTAAAAATAAAAATAAAAACGCGTGGATCTCCTCATCTAAAGCTGACGAGCAGACTTTACCCAAGTTATGTCACGGCTACCATAGTCCCACAGCGCAAAGCGGCCTTTATAAGTAAAAAAAACCAAATCAACACGGACTCGAAATAAAATAATTCGCAAGAAATTAAGTAGCAAATCAAAAGACCAGTAAGTAGCAAGTAAACAGAATTCATCAAGTATAACAGTAACTTGTAGTATATCATAAACTATAAAGACAGAATTTACTGAAGACATGGTAGGGCGCCATAAGCTCATTGCACAAAGCGATCTGCGGTCTATATCGCAAACTAACAAACTTCGATTTCAAAGTACAATAGCATGCAAGTAGTCAACTAGAAAGTAAACATTAAACAAAAGCAAGAAGCTTGTAAATTAACTGGTAACTTGTAGGAAAACAAGAATTATAAAATAAATAGTAATATTGAACGACCGTTTGGTAAGAGGTTGTAACTTGTAGGCCTAAGCGTGCATGTGCACATCTGAAGCTGGCGAACCGACATTGATAGTGACATTGCAAACAAAGCAAAACACGCACAATCGCAAAAATATGAACACACATTGGACTCTAAAGTAAAATATTTTAAAAATAATCAACTATCAAGTAACTATTAACCAGTAGCACGCTTTAAAGTACCTGTGAAGTAACAAGTAAACTTTGTACTAGTATATTAGTAGACCAAAAACCAGAAGTAAAAGCAAAAAATCATTTATATGACCTTTTTCGCAGGAAATGTTCACTTGCGCGTTCACGCCATGCAGCGCTGCAGCGATTCGAGTCCAGGGGTGGAAAACGCGAACTTCGAAGCAAGAGAAGCAGGGTTAGAGCAACTGTGGAGAGCTCGTCGAGAGAATTCTTAATGAAGTTCATCGGAGGCACAACCTCCATCATCTGATGACCCTGCGCAACACCAAATACAAGTTTAACATAATTAATTCCCTCTCACTTTCGATTAGCATTCAAAAATTAACGGTAAACTAAAATAGACAGATTACCAATAGGCTATCGGATATCTATTCTTACACAATCTCTAGCAAAAGTATGTGATAATCTAACTATGATGTTTAGTTTGTTTTAGTAGTTTAGTGTGCAGCACAAAGGCTATATTAGTCCGGTTCTGGGCAAGGGAGCCCTCACAGAACCACTCCCCCTTCTTTAGTCGCATATTACGACTCGCTCGGGGAGCTCTGGACTGCAAGCCAATTCTTTGTTCCCCGGCCTGCAAGGGGTACATAATTATAGTAGCGCAGCCAATATTATATCAAACACAATGATCAAATAGCAGGTCTACCAAAAAAAAAGTCCTAGATCATAAAAGTTTCAAAATATTCAAACATGCACGGTTTATATCCATGATCATTAAGCGATAAGAAACTAATTATTGCTGAAGTCATTCAATTCTGTGTCGGTCCATTTAACCGCCTCTCACTTGCGATAAACATAAAAAAATAACCAGTAATAACTAAATCAGTGAAACCATTGAAAAAAAAAATCCCTAGATTCTGGGTATATCAGCAAAAAATATTCATAGATTGCATTTTTTTGTACAAATATTCCCAGCTCCCACCATAAAAGGTTTCATTTTATTACAATATCCCCGTATATCTGTGGATTGCAGATTCTAGATGGTGGATTCTGTAAAATCAGATCCCTAAATCGCTTAAATATTCCTAAATACAGCGATCTATCCTTAGCAATGGCATCACTGCATAGAATGAATTAATTTTGAAGATGTCAATGAAGGGAAAGATGTTAAATAGCAATAGTATTGGATTACCTGAGCATCGTTGACCATCAGTCGAACGGCAGGAAGCGTGCGGTGAAGCTTGTCGACGGATTCGAGGAGAACTTGAGAAGCTGATTATGCAGGACTAGGCTGCGAGAAGCTGATAGAACATTCGTGATCTACACGCATACCCAGCGTCATGGCGTTGATCGGATATTCGTGCTTCACGTTTTCCAGGCTTCGAGAAGTTGGTGGACTGAGCGATGTTGACGTGCCCTCCCAGGCCCCATCGATCCTGTTGCTGAGACGACCGCTATGTCGATGTGCACACAGTGACGCCACAGGCAGTGACGTCACAGGCAGTGACGTCAGCGCCGCTCAATTTGACCCCTCTCGCCTTATCCGGGGAGTTGACGGCAGGCGGCGCCCGACGGCGCAGCGCTTTTTCCCTGGCAACGATCGAAACGCTCTCTCCGGTCTCGATAAAGTCGACTTGAATCTGCACAAAGAAACAGCTATCACTACTAAGATCTAAGATAAGGTATTTTATTTCATGTTTTACGGTAATTTAGCTTTTTATTTTATTTTTGCAACTAGGCCTATAAGTATTTTAACAAGTAAGCGAATGCTGGCATGATTAGTGTAGTCACACACAAGGGGTTCAATTGGTGACGCCGCTAGACACCATCATTTCTTTGGAGGCGCAACTGTTTTCTATCTCATCATGAGTCATGAGCGGCGGGGGGCGGAGGGGGGGGGGGGAGAGCGGGGGGGTGCTGCTGACACAATTATGTTAGAAAATGTTCACAATTTTCGACATTTTTAATACTCCTTGACAGTCATTCTGCATTTCCCTCTCATGAGCACATGTCCAATTTCGCCCATTTTTATGATCTCAACTATTACTAAATATTTGGGACGCCAAAATCAATAAGTCTATTGGGGACGCCATTGGAGACGCCAAGCCTTTGATTGGGGGCGCCTGGCGTCATTTGGCTTACATGTAGGCCTACAGAACCATCACTGGTCATAACTGATAGCAGCCGAAGTGATCGCCGATCCGTTTACAGTGCGCAGTCACGGTGTTTGTCTCGATCCAAACGTGACAATCTCTTTGTCTGACTTGGGCTGGCGCGTCTGTGCGCTGCGTTTTTTACTCCAGAGATTTTTTCCTTGCAATAGGCTAAACAATTAAATGAAAAATGACTTTCGACTTAGGCTGACGATCAGCGTAGCATTGACATAGGTAAGACAACAGGTCTGCTGCACTATCATAGGCAGTGTCTCCGTGTCTGCACTGGGTTACAAAAGACTATCGATCGACAATTCTAGCTTTCAATTAATCCAGACTTAATTAAACAAGCAAGGCGAGGGCATTGCCTTGCTTGCTACTACACGCGACGCTAACAGTTACTGATGCAGGCCTACACTGTTTCAGAACTAGGATATTCAATAACTCTCAATTTGGCCATATTCAACATTGAGAACTAGTGATACCAAACCACGTTTAAGATTATCTAATTAGATTGACTATGCTTAGCTTAAGACAGCTGATTATAGTTCAATGGACCAGGCTAGCCTGTAGTAAGCCTACTCACGAGCAAGGTTGCGCAGTCACGCTTAAGTTGTTCCACTCCAGACGTGCACACAATCCCCTTGTCTCACTCGGGCTGGTGCGTCCGCCCGCTGCGACTTCGTTCGGCGAAATGACCGCGCTCTGGCTCGGACTCGCTGACGCCCTCAAGTCACGTAATATTGATTCTGCGCGAGACTGACTGCCGACCAATCAGCGACAAGCCCCGGCCAATCGACCTTTGATCCCGAACCAAAAGGATTGTCCGCGATAGGCTTAGGTCTAGGCCAACTACAGGCCTAGTAGGCTAGACCAAAGCAATACTAGTCTAATAATGGACTAACTATTATAATGACGAATTAAGAACTGTGGAAGTTTGGAGTGGGCAATGACATTTACGAAAAATATGTACAAATTACGCAAATGAAATTGGGGGGAGGGGGTCGCTATGGTTTTTCAGGATCCACAAGGTTTTCTTCCTTTTTATTTTACCCTGTGAAGACACCCAGAGATACATTAGTCAACAGACTCATTGTAATGTTTCTCCACACGGAAATCTTCAGTTAAAGCGAAAGATTTATGCGCGGGTTGAAGAGAAACCAGAGTTAAGCAACAGGGGAGGGGTTTAATTCTAAGGGCGGTGTGGGAGTATAAAAGACCACTATTACCGTAATTGGCATACACCTTGATTAGCATACACCGTGTGAATATGACACCCATTGATTAGTACTGATATTCACCGTTGTGAGTAAACCTCGAGTTGGCTCAATCGGCGGATTGAGTGACGTCACGCTGGGCATAGGTGAAGTTACTGTTTCAGAAAGGAATTTCTGTCACGCCGAAACCCTAGAATTTCTATCACGCCGAAACCCTGGAATTTCTGTCACTCCGAAACCCAAGTATTGTTGTCACGCCAAAACCCAGGTATTTTTGTCACGCCGAAATCCAAGTATTTATGTCACGCCGAAACCCAAGTATTTTTGTCACGCCGAAACTCAAGAATTTTTGTCACGCCGAAACCTATGTATTTCCGTCACGCCAAAACCCTGGAATTTTTCTCACGGCGAAATCCTGGACTTTCTGTCACGCTGAAACCCTATGATTTTGGTCACGCCGTTACCCAATTATTTGTATGACGCTGAAACCCAGGCATTTTTGTCACGCCGAAACCCAAGTATTTATGTCACGCCGAAACGGAAGTATTTTTGTCACGCCGAAACCCAAGTATTTATGTCACGCCGAAACGGAAGCATTTTTGTCACGCCGAAACCTATGAATAAACATAATATAAATAAAGAAATAATCAAGAAGAGAAAATGGATATGCAATCATCATGTCCATGCATGTATGTAAATAGAACGTCAATTACAGTAGGCCTACGTGTATACTGGCTCATGTCTTGTTTGTCTAACGTTGTTCATGCACCTTTAACGCTGGAACGAATTGTATACCTGTATGTTGGCTTATGCACTTCCAGCGGTAGAACCGTTTGCATAAGTGCCTATGCACTTTTAATTTTAGAGAACATCGCAAACAGCTCAAAAATGACAATTGAAAGTATCTTTTTTTCCTTTGTGTTATTGTTTTAAGGTCTGAAATTTAGCAGTTTAATAAAGCTTCTATTGATATAGTATATATTATACTTCTTCATCGTAATACAACTCTGT
>JAQIWG010005822.1:0-14046 GCA_034695025.1 Chamaedrilus cognettii | reverse complement strand
GTCCTTTTTCCTCCCCCCTCCCCCCGCACCCCCCCCGGCGCCCCCGCGGTCACGTGTACGGTCAGCTGAGCGGAGCTGGGTACTGCATTATCGCCCAGATCGGTTGCTATGACGACGAGAGAATGCGCTGCTAGGCGACCGAGTGCGCCGGGCTCGTAGGCCGCGTAGGACACGCTGACGTCACCGGTGACGGGGTCAACGCTGAACAGCCTAGGGGGGAAAAAAGATGACAATGTTTCATCGGGACCATTGATGCAGGAACTTGAATACAGTCAGAGTCATATAAACCATAGATATAATAAATATGCATATAGATTTAAGCCCTATATAGAGTCATATAAACCATAGATATAATAAATATGCATATAGATATAAGCCCTATATAGAGTCATATAAACCCTCAATTCAATTTCCTCCCCCCTGATGGTTTCTTACTCTCTCAATGTACCCTTGTGGTGTCAGCGCGCGTGGCTTGTGTCCGTGGCTGCAAAAGGCCTACCCCGCTTGGCAGGGAATGTGGACAAAACACACGTATGTGTGATCATATACATAAATAACAGGGGAGATTTGCAGTTTAGCGGCAGTGAGTAGCACAATGAACATTGGATTCTGCGCAAGAGAGCCGGCATAGAGCCTCTCTCCTTCTTTAGTCACCTTGTACGACTCGTCCGGGGCGCTCTGGGCTGCAATTCAATTCTTTGTTCCCCGACTTGCAGGGGGTGTATAAAAAAGAAGACGAATAAGAAGAACAGCTGACCTGCCGCTTGGCGTGCCCAGCGTGCGTTTGCTCAGCCTGTAGCGCACGTCTCCGTTGAGCCCTCGGTCGGGGTCCAGCGCGGTGACCCGGATAACGTGCGCGCCCGGCCCGGCGTCAGCGGCCACGCTCGCCTCATACGCTTCCCTCTCAAACCTCGGCCTGTTTTTTTGCTTTTTATTAAGTTTTAGGACCGTGTGTAGTAGCGAAAGTTGTGTACACTTTAAAAAATCTAGCACAACTCTTTTTGCATGTTATGAATTCTACACGAATGCGTTTATGTGATATATATATAAAAAAAAAAATTCTGCAATAAGAAGTACTTTATCTATATAATTACAATAACATTTTGAAACAAGAAACAACGTTGAAAATAATGTATAATTTTAAAAATCACCATTAGCTTCGTACGTTATAATGCCACGTTACAAGTTATTAGTCACAACATTCAATTGTTTGTGCGCGGCGTCTCTGAAAGCTGTGCGCCATGGTGCACGCACGCAGCTTGGAGGAAACATTGCGAGCCCAGGGTGCTTTGTTTTTGGGAGGTATAAATCTTATGGGCTGAAAATTTTGGTCAGAAAGTTCAACCCCACCTGTTGTCGTTTATGTCGTCGATAATTAGGTCAACCGAGAGCTGCGCCGAGTCGCCGCCACCGTCGTAGGCTGTGACGTTGAGGCGGTAGGACGCGACTAGTTCTCGATCTAGGGAACCAATGAGCTCGAGGCGCAGGGCGTTCCCTAGACGGATGTCGGGGGAGGTTGCGTTCCACAGTAGTCTGAAACGAAATCAACCCGAACCATTGCAGTATTGCAAAAATATATACATAAAATAGTCTATATACAATATACATAAGGAAAAAATATATCATATTTGAAGTACATAAGCTAAACTAACCTCCTTTTAATTGTCTAATCTGTTAATGCTCATGTTTTCACACAGGTTTAGACGTCTGCGCCCTGATGAGGACTGCTGGAGCTCAGTTTTTTATGCCCGGATGCTTCCTGACGCCAATCAAATACATAATTATCTGGCACGGCGGTAGCAGCTAGCAACACTTGTGTGTTTAACAGCCTTATTGGGAAACGATGCGATACAGGCAAGGTCTTCACGGAAGCGTCAAAAATAAAAACACATGTATCACTCACGTCTCAAACCTCATATTTTAAACCAAAACCGTCTGCCAACCCCCCCCCCCGCTCACAACTTAATCTTTCATCGATAAGTAAACGTTGTATGTTTTGGCAACGGATGGCAACCATCAACTTGATCCCGTGGCCAAAATGGCAACTATCAGTAAAAGAACTTTGGAGACACTGCACCACAACGCTTCGCTTCGCCTCACCTATAACAAAAATAAAATAAGAATAAACCTGAAGGGGTGGTCGCTGGGCTGGGCCCCGCTCAGCTGGTACCGCACGAGGGACAGGGGAGGGGCGTCAGAGTCCGTGGCGCTCGGCAGGGGGACGAGGGTGCCTGGGGGTGCGGACTCGGGGAGGGAGCGGGTCACGTGGGCGGGATCGAAGGAGGGGGCGTGGTCGTTGACGTCAAGGATGGTCACCTCCACACGGACCACCTGTAATAATACAAAAATAAAATCATCGCTATGACGTCCATTCCAATGTATTACAGACAAGCAGTGCCGGATTTACACCAAAAAACGCCCCGGGGCACAAATTCTGTCGAGTCCTCCGTTGAAAATGAGTAAGTTTTAGCAGAATATTTAAAGCATATTGCGCTTCAGTTGACGCCGCAGCAGCAGCTTCACCGAATAATTATGAAGGCTACTAAATTATTCGGTATATTTCCTGCTTCAGCGCTTTTTTGTAGCTGCATTGTAGCTGCAGGTTGCGTTTCAAATGAAATTCTGTAAAAAATTTCATGTGCTTCATTTGCGGAGGCCCCCTTGTTTGTGGAGGCCCGGGGCACGTGCCCCATGCGCCCCTGCAAATCCAGCACTTCAGACAAGCCAGTAGTTTAACGCAGTATCCATGTTAACACAGATCAGACGCTTGTATTGGTCCTGGGTTTTTTGGCCGGATGCCTTTCCTGTAGCCAACCAGAATAATAATTAACCCTGGACGATGATTATCAGCTAGCGACACTTGTGTGTTTAACAGCCTTGCAGAAAGGTCTGTAACGCATGATTTCAGTGTTGCCTGCGCCGTAACTTGAACCAAGGTCCTCCGGACTCGAAATCTGATGTCTTAACTACTACACCACAGCGTCTCGTTGACTTTTTTTGCATCAGTGGACATTGTAGAATCAATTAATATCCAATGCCAGACAGGCTTACAGCTTTCTTCTTTCCTATTCGTCGGAGTTTTCATTAGTTCCAGAATCGGTGACTGCCCACCGCGATAGAAGATCCCCCACGACGCCCTCGGACGCCAAAGCAAACTTTAACTCCAAAATTAGATCCATTGTTATCGCTATATTTTAATGAGGCCTATATTGTAGAACCACCGCCCATAATTCTTCTCTATCAAACGATCTGACCCTACACGTGTGCTTCTCTTAACAAGCGTTGAATGCGCATGATTCTTCGCCGCTCAAAACGAGAATAATACTTCTTGCGATCATTTGACAATGCAAGTACCCAATCGTTCCCGTTGAGGTCCCAGATGACGACTTCTGACACCGAAACAGACTTTGAACTCGCTATTAACATTTTATTTGCCATTATTACCGTTAATGATGCGCTGTCTGTAATCCAAAATAGCGCGAGAAACTGATAAATCAGACGCGGAGAAGGAAGAAACGCAGAAACAACAAAGCCACGACTCCTGGCCAGATGCCTCGCCAGTCTTCATCTTCAAAAGACAGCTCATCAAGACCCGGCATCATTTAGCTTTTATCCACTTTCTGATCCAATATACCCAATATATATATATAGGGCAGCATCATCTGATGGGCTAGATGCTGCCACTGATGCCACTGCTAGGGATATATCACTAGATTTATGGATATTTCAGTGATTGCGCA
The DNA here is from genome assembly GCA_034695025.1 of Chamaedrilus cognettii. Classification (NCBI taxonomy): domain Eukaryota; kingdom Metazoa; phylum Annelida; class Clitellata; order Enchytraeida; family Enchytraeidae; genus Chamaedrilus; species Chamaedrilus cognettii. The sequence goes on along the minus strand of JAQIWG010005822.1, from coordinate 10,306 downwards.
ATTAGATTTTTAACGCAATCCCCAGATTTCAGGAGATATAATGTTTTAAACGACGGATTTTTAAATTGAAGCCTAGATTTATTTTTATTTTGATGAAGTGTAGGAATGCTTTTGGCCCAGGTATGATACCCAGAATCTAGAGATATTTTATTTTGCTTTAACAGAAGCATTAGAAGCAGTAAAAGCAGAACAGCAAAAGCTTTACTACGACCCCATTTGCATAGCCAGATGTCTCGAGTCTTCACCTTGAAAAGACTGCTCCTCAAGATCCCTCATCATTTAGTTTTTATGTACTATCTGATATCGTATATATCCGTACCGCTGCGGCATCATCCAGCTGGTGGGCTGGGTGAAGCAGACGCGCTTTCAGATGTCAGATCTAAAGAGAGACGCATAGGCCAAATTTTTAAAGCCTGCACGTCAATGCGTGCACATGTTGTACATATCCATGTAGCTTTGAAATCAAAAACCATATTCCCGTATGGGTTTTTGAGTTCAAAGCTATCAACTATGATAGCCAGAGCCTTTTGACTTCCGTTAAATTGCGAATAGAATTTAATTAGTAGATCATGGTCGAATTTGAACGCTACCAGTTGTATTACGCATGCCAAACCACCGTTTAGCCGTTTAAATAACGGAGTGGTCCTAGCCGTCTTGACACCCGCAAATTGACACCTATATTACGCGCCATCCAGTCATTTTTCCTACTCTTTTTCACTCATTTCACTGCCTCTATTCTTTTCTTTTCTCTCAAATCTGGACCAAGACTTATCAAATGTTTATTTTACAAAGGTCAATCAATCTGTAGAGACCGTGGAGCAAAACGTAGAGACCATGTTGACCAAAATGTGTAGACCATGTTGAGACCTAGTTGAAATTTGTATAAACTAGCATTACAGGCATAGGATTTGGTTTTGGGAGTTTAAGGACTGTAGTAACGACGACCATTATACAGTCCGGTTCTGTTCGAAGGATCATGCACAAACCGCTCCCCCTCTTTAGTCGCCCGGGGAGCTCTGGGTTGCACATCAAATTCTTTGTTACCCGGCTTGCAGGGGGTTCGGGCATAGGAAAATTTGAGTGCCCACGTAAATGAACACAAAAATGTGACGTTTTTAAAGACTTTGAACTTAATGTGGAAACCACAAAATTCCCTAAAATACTCCCTGGACTTACCTCAAAGTACTGCGCGGGCTGGACGGCCAGTTCCACCCACACAACACACTCCGCCCCCCCGCCCTGCCTCCCCCCCGGACACACGGCCTCCCGGTCGACCCTTCCGGCCGTCACGACCCTTCCTCCCCCCTGGTCTAGACCCAGGAGGTCCCTCCGCCCCGCCAGGGGGCTGAGGGAGAGGGAGCGCTCGACCGAGGGGGAGTAGGCGTGGCGGAGGGCGATGAGGGGGAGGAGGTCGCCGGATATGAGGGTCCCGCTCGGCTGCTCTTCGCTGGTATTGTATCTGAGCCAGAAAATGTCACAGTATTGGATATGTGAAAAGTTTTGCCGAAAGCGTGAGCTCCTGTGTGAATATAAATCTTTTCTTCTGCCCTCAAACTTCATGTGTCAAAATAAATGGTGTTCCATCCGGAAAAACAGTGGAAGTCAAAATAGACCCCCCAATGTTTTTCTTGGGGGTACGAACGGAATTTTAACCAATAAAATACTTGTCAAATACTATGGCTATGCTTCTTCAGTCAATTACATGTTCTCTGTCAAATTTAGGCTTAATTGTTGATTTTTTTCATGCCTTTCTGAACAGATCTTTATCATTTTGGGGTTTAAAAAAAACAAAAAACTGGGGGGTCTAACGGACACGACTAGTCCTATTTTTAATTTGAAACTGGGGGTCGGCACGTGCAACTGGGGGATCAACTCCCCCAAACATCCCCAGCAAATCGAACTCTATACAGGCGAAACAACAGGATATTGTTTTCTAATCAAAGTATAGCACCAAAAAATAATTATCAATGTTCTGATCAATACTAGAATAAAATCTCATTTTCAATTTTTTTTTTTTTCAATGGGCAGAGGTATTGCATTTGTGTCTTACTGGCTGCAACTGGACCAAGGCCGTACTACGTGACGCTAACAAAACAGCAAAACATTTGGATTTCGTGCTTTGCAAAATTGAGAGAACGTAACGATCCATAGTGAGCAGGTCCATGTGATATAAAAACAAAATTAAACAACAATTTAAATGTTGATTATTTATACCATACACTCATAAAGAACGTATTAAATAAAGAAATAAAACAAATATCGCTGCAGAACATTAGAAGAGGCACGATGAAAAATTAGAATCACAATGAACCTATTAAGTAAAACAGAAACGCAAGCTCAACTGGCTACAACATGATCACTTTCTAAGCCACTATTTCAAAAGTCATTCCTTGAATCGGGGAACAACTGACACATACAAATGTAAGAGTTCCACAACATCACTGACCTAAATAGCAGATTGTCGCCCGCGTGCAATTGGCCGAACAGACTGGCAAATTGCCCAAGCAGAAAGAAAAGTACACTTCCGGTGGCCATGCTGTTTCCGGTTTGATGACGTCAGAGTTGCTGCTGATGTACGTTAGACTGAAATCAAAGTGTCTCTGGCGGAGCTGTATTAGACAGTGGTGTGACTGCAGCAATCACGAGGCGCTGCGTTTCGGCAGATAATGGTCATTTTGCAGTCAATATAATCTTGTTATCTGTAAAAGAACACAAAATATTAAAAGTTTTGCAACAAATAGCCGTTTAGATACAAATAACTATGACAAATATCGATGGCTTGGATTAAGGACTTAAAGTGTACTTGAAGTTTTAATATCAATCAACAGGTAATGTTGTAATATCATTTCATAAGACAGCCATTTCGATGCACCTATATCAAACCAGCAAATCTAAGTTCCTAGAAAATCTAAAAAATCCATCTATAAGGATATGTAACCTTGTTTCAAAAATCATTCTATCCACTGTAGCTCTGCATTCACTGCCCAAACATAGTAGACTGGATTGCCTTAAGGCTAAGAGAGTGTTCCTGTCACCGCATCACTCACGGCGTTAAATCAGTATGTAAGCAAAATCAGTCTTCAAATACTTGTACAATGTACATGTACCGACAAATAGAACGGTAGCTCAGCTTTGTAAGAGTAGGTTACTGATCATGTATCAATGTACATGCAGGCCTACCTTTTCAGTTGTTTACTGCAATAGTGCCTCAAATTCTATATGAAAACGACTTATAATAATAAGTCTGGTATTGAGCCTAGAATGAGTTAGATGCCTGCATGCTAAGGTGATAACACATCAAGGGCCTAATTTGAAATACCCGACCCCACGTTACTGCAACCCTGGGAGCCAAAAAACCAGACGAACTTTTGGTCTACATTAAGTTAGCTGTGCATTGTATAGGCTGCGTGTGGATTTAATTCAATTAATGGGCTGTCTAATGAGGCGTGGTTGCAAATCAGCTATTACGACGCGTTCATCAACTTGCCTGCCGTTTCCTCTTTAACTGAATAGGCGAAAGAGCTCACTGTAGGCCCACACGTGGCCTAAATACAATGTAAGCCAGTTCATGTACGTGTACACTTTATTGCAGAGGCGTATCAGAGTTGGCGCAGCTTCATTCGTTCATTTCCGGAGAGTTTATAGATCAATGAATCGCCTAAAATTGGTTTGAAACTTGCGACTATTGAAGGTTTCCATGAGAAAATGCTTCTCGCAAAATCTTTGCCTCGCGTGCATATTTCGTCTAGTCACAATGAAAAGGTAAGGAACTGCATAAGCTTGCAGTGAGCGCCGCCATGACGGTATTTCTGCCGGTAGGCCTATCAGTCGTTCACGTTTAGGGCGGCATTTTGCTTTTTTAATTCTTTACTTTTACCACGCCCTCAAGCGTAATATATGTATGAGTTCGAAGCGTCTGTTAAGTCGACTGCTGTTGTTTCATAAGCTTTAGTTTCTTTGCCTTTGCACTCAAATACTATGTTATCTCCAGAATAGATATCCATCAATCAAACTATGTCGAATTTTCAGCGATCGTAATGAATTTACACTTCCATCGCGCAGCTGTGAAACATATCGCCAAATTGATCATTTGACCAGAAGACACTGCCTTCCAGAATCGTACTAAAACCATTGCCTCATGAATCATTAACTCAAACCACAGGCGCACTCTCATTACTACATACCACCCGACAAGGGCGGATCTAGGGAGGGGGCGGGGGGCATGCGCCCCCCCCCCTCCTTCGTGAGTTCATGTGGGGGTACCAGGGGCACGTACCCTCCCCCGTTTAAAGAACGTTTGAAGTGCAAATGTAATTTTTTGATAGAAAATGTGTGATTTAGTGGGTCATGTGCCCCCCCTCCCCCGTAAGTTGATGGTAGAGCACGTGCCCCAGCCCCCCTTGATTGAAGAAACAAAGTATGTTGAAACAGTGTGATTTGCGATTTTTGGGGCATAATCTTGGCTTCCCTCCAGCCGATGAGATGAACAGAAGGAAAATATTTATGAAAAAATTTAGCCGCTGCGTGAACACCCTTCTCCTCCTATTTTGAGATGGGAAAGTTTCTGTCGGCACCCCCCGCCCGTTCATTAATTTTTCGCCTTTGATACTCCCCCCCCCCCCCCACTGAAGCATCCTAGATCCGCCCCTGCCACCCGGTATCGGCGCCGTTTCGATTCGTACAGTTCCAAGATCCGACCGAAACACGACGAGCAATTTTTCTATTTTTTCAACTGACAGTTATAGGGAAACAGCGAACTCGACAAACCCTCGAGTCTAGACTGCGCCCCTATCGAATGGCAAATAATCGCGTTTGATAAACGGCGCAGAGGCGGGGGAAGATGCGAACCACACCCAGAGAACAGATCGCATAACGGCATCGACAACTTGTTGATAGCGCTCGCAACTCTGGGGGGGTTTGGGGGGTTTAACCCCTCATTCAAAATTTCAATCACTCTCCTCGGTAGAAAAAAAAACCCCGTGGGGGCGAGTTTCGATCTTCTGTAACCCCCAAGTCTTTAATGATTGTCAGCTGCTTTACGTAAGTGTGTTAATTCTCCCAAGCTTGGTTATGTATCACAATGAGCACGCGTCTTTAAAACATCAACCACGCTCACTAGGACATGACCGAGCTTGCTTGACTTGGTCTTGGTCAAAGTCTGGTCTGTCTCTTAACCCCCCCCCCCCTCACTTAACACTTACAGAGACTAATCGCCCGATCTCAATATTCATAACCCCCTGGCCAAAGAAATTCCGATCCGGGACCCCCAACTCATGTTGGCTCACGGAGCCCTGCACTAGTTTTGTAGATTTGAAGCAGCAGAGAGAGCAGAGGAGATTGCAAAACGTTGTGTCAGAACTGAAACAGTGCACTGAGGAACGTTGGCGTGCCGATAAGATAATACTCGATAATACGCTCCGATACTCAGTTACACGCAGCGTGTAGAGATCGGGAACAAGATCGAATTCACGCAGCCAATCAGCGCGCGCGAACCATTGTCGATGTGATGATTCGCGCGCGCTGATTGGCCAGCAGGTGACTCGATCTAGATAATGTTCACTTTAATGCAAGGGTATAAATCTTTCAGAAGATAATTCTATGAAGTTGAAGAGGTGCAGGAGCGTGACGATTTTTACAAAGAACTCGCAGTCTGTTGATGATAGGAGTCGAACCTGCACCCAGACCGATTGAGAGCCTCCTGCCGTACTGTACACGCTACATTGTAAGATTTTAGGTAGAATCGCTGCATGAAGTGCAACGCTTTTAGTGCGCACCTATACTATGTCAGGATATCAGTATCAATATATTGTCAGTTTTATTTCAATTTTCATCTCGAGATGCAGGCCTACCGGGTGGCCTAAAAGTATTGACCCAACTTTGGAGGCTTCTAACTATGCGAGTTTAAAGAGTACATAGATGTTTAATACATGAAATAAAAGCCCGTTATGTCAGCTATACGTGCTAAAAATTTCAAATTTGTAGGTGGCTCGACGCCTGTGATATTTCCGTTTAAGTCACCCTACCTTGTTTTTGACGCAAAAACTACGTTATTCTGGCGCAGCTTGCCAGGAAGACCAACTTTTGTTAAAAATCTGCCTTACACGTGCTAAAAATGTAACTGTTGAGCGATATTAGCTTCAATTGTGAAAATTTGACTGATCACAATGTTTAGTCAATAAATATTCGACATTGTCGTCGGCGAACTCGGTTCGTTGCATCAATGCGATGCGCGTGTGTTGTCTGCAGGACGCGCTGAGCTATAGGGCCGCCACCAGTCAACAGCAGATGCTACAATTTTGTGTAATTAACCCTAAATTATGTTTTCAACAGTTTTGATCAAAAGTTGATCCTCCTGCGCAAGCTGCGCCAGAATAACGTCATTTTTACGTCAGAAACAAGGTAGGATGACTTAAACGCGAATATTACAGGCGTCGAGCCAGCTGCTCAAATTGACATTTTCAGCACTTATGGCTGACATAACTGGCTTTAATTTCATCTATTAAATATCTATGTACTCGTTAAACTCGCACAGTTAAAAGCCTTCAAATTTGGGTCGATACTTTTGGGCCACCCTGTATAGGTGATAAGCTTGGTTACTTGGTGCGTTTCACCCTGGCTTCACTCACTCGCGCAATAAGCCAGACGGTTCACAGAACTGCACGCATGAGCAAAGTGAAGTTTAAACTATAATTATACGAGAGAAAAGTAGCGAAATAATTTTTGCTCAAACGGCCAACCGTGTAAGGCCTAGTTTGAATCCTCAAATTAATCCCACACCCCTCCCGCGGCGGCCAAAATCCGCCAAATACCCTTATCCCAATGCATAGGAAATCGCTGAGCTTTTTAGCCGATGGTTTTAGTTGCGCGCATCCCGTACAATAATCTGGCAAGTTTCCCAACCAACCAGTGATTACACAGCAGCGTCTTCCAGCTGTCTAAACTGTAACCAGTGCGCAACAACAATGCAAGGCACTCATCAGGGCAGGATGCAAACTTGCACCGGCCAGGAAACCTCAGAGATATGGGAACCATGTTGATAGATTAGAAGCGACTGCATTGAAGAGAGTAGAGGAAACTAGTCCTAATCGTTGTTATCGCCTCAAAAAGGAATGATGTGACAGAGCCATAGCATCGCAACAAATGAGGAAACGTAATACTGGCCTAACCAGTAACCGCTGATGTTACACTGACTATTGACGCAATCATCTCATCAAATGGTTTGCAGCAGAAGCGATCGTATAAACAAATTGATTGATTGAAGTACAGATTTAATTAATTTGCTCAATTCACCGAAGCGCTACATCCTTTAGCATCATGCGTCCTTTTTCGAAGCCTAACGCGCGCTACCATTTTTCTAACCCAATGAGAGTTTCAGAAGCGATAGTTGTTCAGCATTTAAATTCATTTTGTCACGGGAGTAAAAACGCTTTAATATCACTGCTGCATGTGACGCGCCGGTGGATATAAACACTGCAGGCAATTATTGTCAAAAACGAGTACTACTAAATATAATAGGAACTTTACTCACCAACTCAATATGGCGGCATTCAACATAGGACACATAGGAAAATATTATTGATAAACAAACGAAGGTTAGTTTAAATCGTGCGCGCCACATTTTCCCCAACTGCAGTCCACTTGGAAAGTCAAAGTAGCCTACATTTTCGATTAGGGATGTGGAATGAGTTAGTTTAGAACCACTTCCTTCGCAACGGGGTAGTTTATTCCCACTATAGCACTCTTGCGTCCAGTCATCTCCGAATTCATTCAAGATAGCGTTGTCCACAAATTAAATTTAAATTTCTTCTTTTATGTATTTTATCATGCGCACTGCAAAATCTTCCGTTAGGGTGGAGTGCAGTAGTGAAGTTGAAGTGAAGTAGTAGCACAAAATATGAGTCTATAGTGTACCGGTACGTCCAAACAACTTGACACTTACAGCGCATTTAAAACGTAGGCCTAAATCAGATTTAGGCTACCAGAGCATAGATTCAATTTTCAATTTGCCGGATTAGCAACCGTTGCCAAGGAAGTAGTATTAAAATAGAGCGCTGCGCAAATCCAATTCACCATTTCACACCGATCTCTGTACTTCCGCAAGCTCAGGTTCCCGATCCTTTCTCGCTGCAGTCCCATCACGTCTCGCCTAGTGCCAATCAACGCCTACCAGGTGCTCAGTACTCACCGCTCAGCGATAGATCCGTGGATCAAAGCGAGAAAAAAGCAGCGACTCAACGCTGCGCTAGTGAGCGCCGGGGAAACACACTTACAACAGGGTCCGCCAGGGGGATTTGAAAATGCATAATGTTGTACAATCTAGACGTACAAAACAAATATAAATTTTATAATCCCTTGCTTTTAGGCTGACGCTCGGGTTAGGATCGAAGTTTAGGATTTCATTTAGCGTTTAGATTTAAATCTATTAATAGCATAAAATGCTCCATAAATAGCATAACCGTTGGTATTCCAAATCAAGCGGTCCGCTATAGCTGGCATGGGCGTTCTGCGCTTTCCACGCCAAAAGAACTGCGTTACCTGGATGTCCTCGTCCTTCAACTGTAAGGCATCAGCAACTTTGAAGCGAAGCTTTAATTGGACCGCACGCGCGCGAACACGACTCTCGTGCTACAAACACGATTAACAACTGATAGTCCGTGGCAGAATGTGGAAAACACACACCTGAATAATGGGCTTAGAGTCCGTTTCGGCATCTAGTGATGTCGTCGGGGACGTCGGGTTTATATTATTATAAATTTTAAAATTATTTATAAATTATAGGTTAGATAAAACTATTGGCGAGAAGCGCGTGTACTGGAAGTCTATTAAATGAAATCTTTATTTTATATACTAGATGGTATTCAGCAGCGTTCCAATTTTAATTATAACCTCTCGAAGCAAGCCAGGCGGGCTCCGACATTGTTTTTTTCTTGGAATGAGCCAGTGCACGGGTCGCGATTGGATTATATTACACGCTACCGCGGGAGCCTACTAACGTTTCGCTTACTAACCAGGAATCGTCGTTATTCATCTCGTCTGTCTGCAGTGCATTGAGAATTTGTTCAGGCCACAATAATTGTCCGTACCACGCAGTGACCACTATATATACTATACTAATTATTTTCCCAGGGACCACACACACGCTGAACTCTCCCCTCCCCCCCCCCCCCTCTCCCTTCTTCTCTGCAGATAGGCCAACTTCATTCGCTCCTGTTTACAATTCACATCGTGTACTCCCAATCAAACCATTAGGCGGAATTGATTAAGCAACGACCTTTTTAATTAGCCGTGACCCTGTTGCCACTAAGAAGTCTGTACCTCCCCCCCCCCTCCTCCAGCCATGAATAGGCATAGGCCTGATTAGATTTACAAGGAATTATAGTTATATCAATTAAAATATACGCTTTTAATCACGAATTAAGTTAAGCGGATACATGTTCAAGCGCTTTGATGTTCCAAACTTTTATAATTTCATGAATCATTTTTTAAAAAGGTTGAAGTATAGTAGGCTTATGTGTGCTATGTATCACGTTATGTGTGCTATGTATCACGTTATGTGTGCTATGTATCACGTTATGTGTGCTATCTATCACGTTATGTGTGCTATGTATCATGTTATGTGTGCTATGTATCATGTTATGTGTGCTATGTATCATGTTATGTGAGCTATGTATCATGTTATGCGTGCTATGTATCATGTTATGTGTGCTATGTATCACGTTATGTGCGCTATGTATCATGTTATGTGTGCTATGTATCACGTTATGTGTGCTATGTATCATGTTATGTGTGCTATGTATCACGTTATGTGCGCTATGTATCATGTTATGTGTGCTATGTATCACATTATGTGTGCTATGTATCATGTTATGCGTGCTATGTATCATGTTATGTGTGCTATGTATCACGTTATGTGTGCTATGTATCATGTTATGTGTGCTATGTATCATGTTATGTGCGCTTATGTGTGTTACGCTTACTCAAACAGGCGTAATTCAATTGCTCAGCCTTCAAAATTTGCGTAGGCCTATGCCATCGGAGTTGTTTTTCGCGCGTAATGCTACGCCTGCCAGTTTAAAATAGGGCGTAGCCACAATCTGCATCGAACCGAATTAAAGCGAATCGAACTTGAATAGAATAATTTTTGGCCGTAGCCTATACGCCTGCTAAACTTAACTCCGTCGATAAGTGACATCCTAATAATTTTTAGCTTTTTCGTAGTTTAGCAGGCGTAGCAGGCGTAGCAGGCGTAGCAGGCGTAGCAGGCGTAGCAGGCGTAGCAGGCGTAGCAGGCGTAGCAGGCGTAGCA
>JAQIWG010005821.1:0-14047 GCA_034695025.1 Chamaedrilus cognettii | reverse complement strand
TTAATCACCCTTATATATATATATATATATATATATATATATATATATACTGATGATATGGCCAGGTTTTCAATTATGTGTGAAATTTTAAATTTGAGATTATGATGCCATCTAAACCAATCGGAGTGTTGTATGCTTGATCTTCAATTAATTTAACGCCATATCGCAGAGGACCTAATCTCGAGTTTAAAATTTAAGGCTTGATTTTAAAATTCAGCCTGTGTATTTCATTTTTTTTCTTTTTTTTGTTACTTTTGTTTCAGGGTAACTACAACGTTACGTCTGTGGGATATCGCTTGACTGCAGTGTTTAAATCCTCAAAGTCGGAGAACATAGCGTTTCAGGCAACGTATAGTATTGCGAGCCGTTGAAGCGACTATCGACGTGTGTGGGAACACTCACATTCAGCGGCGTAACTAGGAACTCGGGGGCCCCTGGACAAAAAAGACAGATAGGCCCCTTCCCGTTTTTTCTTTTCCAGACAGAACTCACAAGGGGAAGGGGGGGGGTGCTAACTGAATTTTTTAATTCTTTGCGGGCTAATAATGACACTCGGACTCGGCACTCGGAGCCCCCCAGCACTCGGAGCCCCCCAGCACTCGGGTCCCCCCAGCACTCGGGGGCCCCTAGGACTTTCCTTACCCTGCCTACCCTATTGTTACGCCACTCCTCACATTCACTGATGCCACTGCTAGGGATATATCACTAGATTTAGGGATACTTCAGTATTTGAGGGATCTGATTTTTAAAACCCCGATATTTTGGATTTTTTTTTATACATCGGCGCATTTTGTAATGGGAGCTGGGGATCTTTTTGTGAAAAGATGCAATCTAGGGATATTTATTGATGAGATAGGCCTAACCAGAATCTAGGGATATTCCTTTTTGACCCAACTGAAGCAGAAGTGACGAACGATAATAGGGAATGCTTTTAAAATCTAAATAATACCTCTTAAATTAATTCGAGCCAATTGAAGTGTGCGCTAACGAATTTGCAGATTTAATCGATTTATGAACCGATATGTTACGTAATTGCTCCATCTTGATTTATTGTTTGATATCAAGGTACTAAGCACTAAAGCTAAGCTAAAGACTAAGCACTAAAAAATGTCTAATTAATTTGCTAAACCTGCAAACTTTTTTATTTTGGTGTTTCTAGGAGAATAATTGTTATAAGTTGACATTGTACTGTGAATTATGAATTTAAACACTTTCTGCACAGTGGTGTCAAACCTTTTACGAGGCGGACCGAATTTGACGGCCCTTGGCAGCCCGTTCAATGGCGGCTAGCCGCATTTTCCCCTACAGTTCAACCTCGCACTGCTGACAGAAATTTTTGGGGTCGCGGGCCGCATCAGGCCTCCAGTGCGCCGCACTTTTTGAGGGTCGCGGGCCGCATGCAATGCAAAAATTCGACTCTCGGGCGGGCCACACTTTTAGCGGTCGCGGGCCGCATTGGGCCCGCGGGCCGCCACTTTAAATTGACACCACTGCACTAGCAACTTGGAAAAGTACTTGAGTCAATGTTCCCTCTACGCTGCACTGCTGCGCGGCCGGGTACGATCGTAGTGGTTCCGCGCACAAAAAATTGAACGCCGCGCAGAGAATTTGGCGTTGCAAAATAAATAAATAAATTGTTAGGTTGTTTGTGAAAGTGAGCCTACTTGTCCGTAAACTCGAGCCAATTCAGTGAATGACAGAATAATAGCAAGTAGGCTAGAGCAGTCTCAAGCGGTGTTTTATGTACCTAACATATGACAATGACTGTTAGTAATGGGTTGAGAAATATTTGTCAGCATCGGCCTTCCCACCCCCCTCGTTCTTGAGTTCATACAGGGTGGAACTTACTCTGAAAAAGAAGTCGCAACGTGTCCAGAAAAGCCGCACAGAAATGACATGACTTCCAAATAGTAGGGCCTGCGCGCAGAACTTCTTCATTTCGCCCCAAAACTTTAAAAATGAGAGGGAATAAGTTGCTTGCGTTTGTAGGAAATGCTATATTTTGAAAATAAATTTTTATGAAGAAAAACTCGCTTACATTGAAAAATGATTTCCAATTGAACCAAAATGACGATGCACTTTTACGCCAAATCCACTTCCACTATGGTACTAAACTGCCCACATTAAACTTGTTTTACTTTTCACTAGTAAATTGGGGATGTTAATTGTGGAAACGCTTGGTATCAATTTTCACAGCTGCTAAAACGACGTTTTGTCCCCACGCGTTCCCGTCCACTTTAAACCAGTGTTTTGCAAAGTCTATCACAGACGATTCAGACTTCGCAACAGCAAGCATTCTGAAATTGAAGCCTACATAAAGAGATATAGACTACAGACGCATCTATACTGCATATCGAAGGGTCAATTCGACTTTGGCAGTGCATGATTTTCATATGTTTGACATTGAACATATGTTTCGTGATCCGTGAGCTATTTTTTTCGTGCGAGTAGACCTAAGGATAATTTAGTTCATGGGTATAACTTATCCTTAATTAAATTAGTAAGGTGGTATCCCTCCGCAAGGCATTTTGTGATCTATAGCAGTGTTGCTAATTTTCCAGAGAGGAATTATCCTACAAAAGGCCAGGAATTATCGTTTTTGAGTTAAAATTTTCGTACCACCTGAAAAACGTCCAAAAAAACTCACGAGCGGGGTGGGATTATATAGGAAAAAATGGAAAATAACTGTTAAGAAAGGCTGGATACAATTTCTATCAGCACCCCCCCCCCCTCGCCCCCCGCTCGTGAGTAAAATTTTAGGAGAAAAGTGTTACAAATGTCGTGCAGTGAGCAGAGCGCAAAAATGTCTGCCCCCCCTGCTAAAATTTTTGCCCCTCGCTGAGAATGGTCACGCTACGGCCCTGGCCTTTCGTTAGTATAAGTTTGAAGTTTTATTTTATTTATATCTCTGATTGCAACATGATGGAATAATTATGGATATGTCATAATTATGGATATGTTGGAAAGCCTCATCGGTGTCAAGAATAAAAAAGATGCTGTCGGCTGGAATCTATTAATAGACGATATCGGTCAATTCAACCATAATCATCAACTAATGAAGTTAATCATTACTGGTTAGTTACTAATCCACCTTGGTAACTAGTTTAATTAGTTTTGCCATTCAGACTCGTTTACCGTGCATTTAGAATCGTATTTACATCTAACTTTTATGTTTCATTGTCGATTGGCTGTCCTCGTAACGAAAAAAGATTAATATTTAACGATACGATAATACAGGACTGTTATTGTAAGACAGTAGGCCTACTACGTATATTGTTCTAATAACTCAACAGTTTGATAGTTTTAATGGACATTTAGGAGCAATACAGGTCCATTACCGCATCTGTTATCCCAGGGGTTAATCAAAAGAGCGAAATTTAATGATTAGGAATGATAAATAGGCTTATAGGCCTACGTTGGGTTCAGATATTCTGGAACGATGACGCGACGGGATATCTGGCGGAAACTGTTCAGATCTCTACGTATGCATCACATTGGGACAGAATCATTGGTTTCTTTTAGTATAATCTCACTAGGCTACGCCTCCTTTTTTGAGATTTTACTGAACCCATTAGCAATGTAGGCCTATTGCATCGGATTACGATCGCTATACACAATTACCTTCGAGCCGAAAATAATCATGTCATTGATATTGATAACAAATTTGATGAGATCGTAGCCTAAATCAAATCAAATCACTGGGCTTATAGTCCGTTTCGGCGCCGAAAGGCGCCATCGGTCCTACTATGGTAGGCTACTTGGCTAGCCTACTATGGTAGGCTACTCGGTAATTATTAGAGCGCTATCCGATCACAGTATGTGATCCGAGCGCGTTGCAAAAATCTTGCGACGATGCACACTAGATAATTATGACAAGGGGCGTTGGCGGCGTTAATTTAGCGAGACAACAATGACACGTCCTCGTGACGTCATGCATCACGAAATTTATTGAATACGCATGATACCATATCAAATACTTTGCCTCCGCAGAGTAACATCGGGCTTTTCACCCTTTTTAAATCATTTGGAATCAAACCCGAGTCCGATATGAACCACTTAGCCACTGGTGCTGCACGCCAGTGGATATGTGTTCAAATGTTAGGTTTTCTTGTCCAAACGTTTCAGATACTTAAAATGAAAAAGTCATGGAGCAAAATGTGTTTTTTGACATTTGTAAAGCATTGGAATACAACCTGAATCTGATGTTAACCACTTAGCCACTAGTATTATACACCGTTACATTCAACGCTAAACGGGCTACATGTTTGTCCCAAAACGTGTTCAAATATAATCTCATGTAAAAGAAAGGTTATGCAACTACGTGCGTTTTGTTCACCCTTTTACAATCACTTGGAATTGAACCCGATATGAACCACTTGGCCACTGGTGATGTATACCGTTGGACTTGTGTTCAAAAATGCTCGAATTCTTCCCAAACGTTTTTAAATTCAGCTTTAAATAAAAAAAGTTTTGAAAAAAATCCGTTTTTTACACGTTTAAAAGCATTGGGAATCAAGCCTAAATCCGATGTCCACCACTTAGCCACTAGACAAGTACGCTACACCGTTGTATTCGCCATCAACTAGGCTACATTCCAATCTCCATACGTTTTCAAATTGGACTGCAAATTAGAAAGTTATTGAGTCAAATGCTTCTTTTTACCCTTTAAGATCGCTTGGAATCGAACCCGAGTCTAATTTTGATCTCTTAACCACTGGTGCTATACACCGTTCGATTTGTCTTCAGAAAAGCTCCATTCTCTTCCCCTAACGTTTTCGAATCAAACTTTCAAAAAAAGTTATTGAGCATAACGCGGTTTTGCGACACGCAGATTTTCAAAGTCCTAACTTTTTGGGAACATTTTAGTCAATTTTTGTCTACTCTGGCCCCTAAGATCTGGAAGTAAGCTTTTTGAATGTTGCTTCAGTTTCTGGCACATTTCAGTCAGAATATATTTTTAGAAAATTTGTGCCGCGTACAGTTTAGGAGGAGATTGAGACAGAAGTATGTAAAAAGTGTAAGGGATAGTAAAAATACTAATAGCAATAATAATAATAATAATAATAATAATAACGAGACAACAATCACACGTCCTCGTGACGTCATTGCATTCACAAAATTTATTGAATACTTATGATGCAATATGAAATACTTTGACTTTGTAGAGTAAAATCCTATTTTCCTGCCTCTTTCAATCAATTTGAATCGAAACGCGAGTCAGATATGAACCACTTAGCCACTAGTGGTATACACCGTTGGATTCGTCTTTGAATGGACTATAATTTTTGCTTGCTTTTTTTCAAATCGGACTTCAAATTAAAAAGTTAGTAATTAAAAATTTTCTTCACAATTTTCTTATTATTTGGAATTGAACCCGAGTCCACGATGAACCACTTAGCCGTTAGCCCATACACCGTTGGATTCGTTATTAAATGGGCTATAAGTTACATTCGGTTGTCTTTCAAATCTAATTTCAAACTAAAAAGTTAAAAGGAAAAATGTACGTGTACGCACCTGAGACGCGCGTCGGTTCAAAATAGCTCCAAGTCTAGCAAAAAACACAATTTTGGATTTTTTAGCCCCCCTCTAGGATCTGGATGAATTATTTTATGTTGCATCAGTCTCGCAACATGTAAACCCGAATATTTTAAATATATTTTGTCGCCTACAGTTTCGGAGGAGATCGCGACAGAAAGTACGTAAAAGTGCACGGAATAAAAAAATGCCAAAAAACCCCCAAAAAACAGCCCCAAAAAAAAGTATTGAAAATTTTATGAAGCGCACCGAAAAACATTTTAAGCGGGCTTCGGTAAAAAAAAATTTGAGCATGCAAAAAGAGAAATTTATTAAATAAATTTCGTGAATTAATAGAAGAATTAAAACCCTCCAAAAAAAGAGTTCGGAAAATTTGGCGAAACGCGCCCAAAAATTTCTTAAGTGGGATACGATAAAAAAATTTGCCCGTGTGAAAGGCGAAATTCCCGAAATAGATTTTGTGAATTAATCAAAGTGAAAAAACCCTCTTTAAAAGAAAAGTTAGGGAAATTTTTTGAAACGCCCATTTTTGTTGAAGACCATGAAAATAGAATCGCGCGTGCGAAAGGAGAAATTCACGAAATAATTTTCGTGAATTCAGAATATCCGATAATTATGATCATGATCTAGTTAGATTACAGTGCGTGACGACATGCTTAGTTCATTCGCCAACGAATCCTTTCAACACAGTCCACAGAGGCCTATAGCTAGCAGAACTATACGATCTAAGATTTGGGGTGAGCAGGATTTATTTTAGAAGGCGTAGTACGCCTAAAAAGAACTAAAAGTACTGGCGTAGTACGTCTAATTTTTTTTTAATACGACAAATTAGAAACGGGTAGGCGTAGCGTTGCGCGTAAAAATCTGTGGGCGAGGAGTTGGTCTACGCGTTTTTAAGATCTGGTGGCGTAACGGCGGCCTGTGTAAGACCCTGATTATATCAGCTTCACTGATATAATCAGAGATAAATTTAGTAGGAGTAGTACTCCAAAACGACGTTTTTTTGAAATCCTGCTCCGATTTAGAAATGGGTACATGTAGCATTACTCGTAAAAATAGACGATGATGGAGGAGGTCTACTTTAGGCTTACTCCTTTTTGAAAGCCATAGGAGTGCACTACTCCTGTTTTATAAGCAGCAGGCGTAATACTACTCCTATTTTGTAAGGGCTAAGCTGAACCTTGGATATAATTTCATATTAAGGCATAATCATTTTGACTAATTTCGCAACGTGCAGCATAAAAAGATCAGTGCAATTATGTCATTGAGGCGTATCCCTGCAAGCCGAGGAACGAAAATTTGGCTTGCAGCCCAGAGCTCCTCGCGTGAGTCGTTAAAGGCGACTAAAGTGGGAGCGGTTCTGTGGACAGCGGCTCTCTCACACATAAGCGGACTGTTATAGTTTTTGGTACTACACACGGTCCTAGAACTTAAAAAAAAGTCATTGAGGGGCATTATTATCGCGCGCGTAGGCCTATAGATAGCCTCCATATTGGAATGAAATAGTTCAAGAAAATTTCACATTACATTAGTCGGCTAACAGCGACAAGGAGTGTAGTAAATGATTGTCCGCATAGTATAGCCTACAATGCGTGCATGCGTTACAGATAAGAATCTTTCAGTGGCGGACAAGGTTTGCGCTTTGTAAATTGAGCACAAGTTTTACATTGTGCAAGTGTGTAAATTGAAAATAAAATTATCCCCATAATATTTTCCTTGCTTTTCATCGTTGTCGTAATTGGAAATTAACTCGCTAGGGTAGCCTACATGACATTTGTACTTGCGACCCGCCGCTGAAAGTGCCACATTTGCACCGTCGATATTGATAAGCGTGCCATTGTGGCACGCGTCTATAGACAGACAAGAACTGTTAAGAACGATATTTTTAAAATCTGTCAGCGATGTCGTGCGTTTCGCAGGAGAAGGAATTTGTTGGCGGCTTCAATTTTGAGTGGCACGTGAAGCTTTCTTGAACAAAAGTGCGGCGAGCGGCAGAAAAAAGTTGGAAACCACTGAGCTAGCCTATCAATTCCCTTAGTTCCTTAGGCAAGAGAAAAACGCAATCGAAGCATCAAACAAACAAAATTGTCAACAGTAGAGGAACTGTGGCCAAGCTCAAAAATAACAAACGTATGGACATAGGCCTACATGCACATGTACATGTAGGCCCCTACTTACACCACATATGCTTAATTCAAGCGATCCAACAGCAAAAGACTCACAGTAACAAACTGATTGCATGATTTGCATGTCATTGAATTTAATTCGAATCCCACAACAGATTACCAGTTGAGCGGCACACCTACATGTAATTTCACATTTCCAATGCCCATATTGTAAGAGTATGGAATTATTCGTTCAATATTAGTTGTATGCATATTCAGTGGCCAATAAAAATTAATTGAGCCATATTTTAGCTGTTAGGCTATAACGTCCTCGTCAGTTTTGCTAAACCAACAATTTGGCGTTAGACTATTGTACGCATATCCTGTGTAGCTTATAGCCTACACTGCTACCACTGACCTGCCTGCCGGTGTGGATGTGAGCTCCGGAGATGCTGCAGAAGTTCCGGGGGCGCTTCGCTTCGGGGGGGGGAGGGGGGGGGGATCTATGAATACTGGTGATCCGCTATTATACGATATTGGCTCTAATTAAACTTAGCACAATGGCTGACGGGTTACTAAATTAAGGCTCGTCCACACTTCCAGGTCTAAAATTGCTGCGAGGATCTTTTGAAGGCCGTGGCATTGTCTTTCCAAACTAACGAGTTCTGCGTTAAATGAATGTAGGCTATTAATGAGGTTTGTCAATTCGATTTATTCGTCCATACCTCATCTAGCCAAAGTAACGACATTCTTTTTATATCAAATTTTTGTATAAAGAGCACTAGCTATCGATACCCCTATACTTTATAAACTTGGTGAGACTCTGTGTAACAACGTTTAGGCCATTTACCTTGCGATGGCGATTATTTTAGCTCATAACACTCGCTGCGTTAAATTTTCGCAAATGCTGCAGCTAATTATTGGTGAGTAATGTAAGCTATGCTGTTGGATACATACTAAATTAATTTAATGTGTTTGACGGTGTTATCATTTGTAAAAGAAAAATTCGCATAAATGTTCTTGCACGGAGTGAATTTTTTACGAATAGGCCTATTGCAATGCAAATCCGGATAGCGACATTAAAAACAGGCCTGCTGCTCAAGTGGACCCTGATGGATCTGCACACCTGCATGCAGTTTTCTTCATGAGAGGAAAAATAGATACCTTCTTTGAAAGCAACACCTGTCGTTACACAACGATTCAACGAACATCATCACCAGATAATAGTCGCTAGTGGATAGAGTGTGCACTACGGACAGGAAGGCATCGTAGGCTGTGCGTTCTGGCTGAAGAATTAAAACCACCTTTGCTAACGGTGTTACTTCGTGCACTTTGACAGAGGTGGTTTAAATTCGTCAACCACAAGTGTGTTCTTACGATACCTACCAGTCTACGGTGGAACCACCACTTGCGAATAATGCAGTAACACATTGGTTGCGCCAAGGCTGGTTTAATGGGGCATCACCTCCTCCCTGTAAGGGGTTACTAAAAAGCGAAACAAATGACACACGTGTCCACTACGGTGTTGAGCATATTTAGAAAAACAAATTGAATGTGCGAACGTGAAATTAGAAAACGAATTTTAAGATATGCCATACACCGCGGCTGACAATGTCAAATGCTCTGTGGAAGTCAACATGTAAGCTGATAGCTCTAGCAGGCTACAAATTGAAAAGATACCTACAAATAGATTGTCTGTATTGTCTTTCTTTTCTACAGACAAGTGAGTTGCAGCGCTTTTGACCCTCTCCATTCTGCAACACGATCCGAGATGAATTTCTATAGAATGAAGAAGTCATATAGAAGCAGAATTAATGTAATTTAAATTTTGTCGATATTGTACGAATGGACTCTGTCTATTTTAGGCCAAAAAAACTCATAATTTCAATAAAGTTAGCATCAGAATCCCATATTTGAGTCAAAGACTGACAATGTAGAGTATTACTTGTTTGAGAACATTTTTCAAAGATGGAGAACTCAAGCCGCGCTAACTTAAACACATCGTGCGCGAATGAAACTTTTGACGCCTGCATTGAAATAGTGACATCAGCGTCTGGCAGTTCCGTCGTTTATACAACGATACCGGACAATTTACGCGCTACATACTACATCATATCCGTCGTTGGATTCATCCTCAACTCGTTCACCGTTGCAGTCATTTTTCTACACAAACCAATGCGTAAACACTTGACAAGCGCCTTCATTGCCAATCAGAGCCTCATAGACGCTGCAGCCTCTGTCTTTGTCTTCTTCTCGACCATCTACCAGAACGACCTCGTCAGAAGAAAGAAAGGAAACCTGGCCGACGAGATCCTCTGCAGAGTCTGGTTCACTCAGGTGCCCATGTACGCAATGTTTGTCTCGTCAATCTACGGCATCGTCGCTCTGACCTTCGAGAGATTCCTCGCTGTCGTTCATCCCTTATGGCACAAGGCGCACTTCAGAGGCAAGAAGTTGATTGCCATCTTCATCTCCGTCTGGCTTTCCGGTACGGTATACTACTTGGCAGCGGCAGTTCCATCATCCGCACTAGATAATTATGGCCTTTGCAACATATACGCGCTGTATTCCAGCCAGGCAACTCAATATCTTTACACCGTGGTGGACACCTTTGTCATTTATCTCATTCCGCTCGGATGTTTGGTTTTCTTCTATTACAAGATGTCGATCACGTTAAGGGGAAGTGTCCTTTACAGCGGCGGTAGTGAGGCAGAGCAAGGCGATGCAAGAGAAATTGAGACAGCTGCAGCATGGAATCGCCTTGGCATTCAGGAAAACATTGACGCCAACGGGCGCAGGAGCGACAGATTCAAAACACAAATTGCTATTATCAGCACAGCTGGCGCAGAGCAACACGATGAAGCTATTTCTGGCACTAATCGCTCAATTGCGGCAAGACCTGGATTACGCGCCAAGACAAGCGGACAAACGACGAGAAAGCGCACGCAATATCAGACGCCCAACGGTTCCGCCTCCACCTTGAAGGCTAGACAAAACATCTTCAAAACGCTCGTAATCGTTGGAGTGGGATTCGTTCTCTGCTACACATGGACTACAATCTACTTCCTGATGTACCACTTTGGCTATCCTGTCGACTTCAACGGCGAGTTCTTCAACTTCACCGTCGCGATGACCTACCTCGGCTGCTGTATCAACCCCATCATCTACTGTATCCAATACAGGCCGTTTCAGCGGGCAGTTAGCGCTGTGCTCAGGGGTCGTCAGAATGCTGTTTCAACTCAACCAGAACCACAGCAGCAGGCGGATGTACCGCCTGCTCTCGCAGTTCGTCCGGTGGCACGCGATTTCAGAAACTGGGATGTGA
Organism: Chamaedrilus cognettii; assembly: GCA_034695025.1. Classification (NCBI taxonomy): domain Eukaryota; kingdom Metazoa; phylum Annelida; class Clitellata; order Enchytraeida; family Enchytraeidae; genus Chamaedrilus; species Chamaedrilus cognettii. The sequence goes on along the minus strand of JAQIWG010005821.1, from coordinate 3,082 downwards.
AACACGTCACGCTTCAGAGGTCCGGATTTCAGATAGATGCTGGGACTCTTACGACGTTCTCCTTGCATCAGGCCGTGGGAAGCGTTGCCGGAAATGAGCCCGAGTCTATTATGAGCATCTAAGAGGAAGAGAATCCTGCCTTTTTTACGCAGAAATTTAACAGCCGCAAGACATTTTGTGCATGGACATTGTGGTCATAATACGCTCGCACGTTGATGCACGGGTTTAAAAAAAAATTATTTGAAAAACAACGCCTAATTCAGCCATGGTAGCACTAGACAGTGATGTTTGTTAAAATAAAATATTGAAGATCGATTATTATCACTTAAAAAAACAAATGCGGTCAAAATCAAAGCGGAAAAAAATTAGATTGGCTAGGCGTGATAGTCTACAGTGCTTTATAAACCCAGCGAACGAAACTGCTAAAGAGAAAAAACGAACAGATGAACTAACTCAGTAGTAATCACACAAAAGAAAAAGTAATAAACAGATAGCAATAAAACACACTGGCGTAACAAACAGGCATACAAACTGCCTAAAATCGCGTAAATTATTGAACAATTAACATAAGTTTCGAATCCGAGACGTCGGTGAATCTAATCTCTCCATGTATCCAAACTTAAAACCTCAGCATAGATAGTCTACCTGTAACTACTTTAATAACTGAATCAATTGAAACTTTGTAACACCCCGATTGACATCCATTTTGCCATAGTAATTTGCCATTGATATCAATTTTATCAAGGGCAATACCACAAAGTTGGCGTTGACGATTTTTTGCACCACCTTGTCGCATATTTGTTTGAAATAAATTAAGGATGTTAGACGAATGTATGCTGATGATATACACTACCATATCCTCAGGGAAGCGTTTTATTGTTGATTTTAAGGACACTCGACGTAAATTCTTTATAACACTAAATACTATTATTAGTAAATGTAAATATACATGTACATCTGACATTTTGAAGCTTGAGTTACTAGAGCGTCAATGCTTACCAATATTATTATATAGTATTCAATGTTTAAAATTGAATATTGTGCAAATTAAAGAAATTAACAGTTAGTGGAATGCAGTATATAGAAAGATTTTTGGTTACAATAAATGAGAGTCAGTGAAAGAAGTTATATGCCTTCTCGGTCGTCTTGATGTGCTGCATATGGTTGTTACGCGCCGCCAGAAATTTATCAAAACAGTCTCTGAATGTACCGTAACATTACCGTTATGACTGACTTAATGACTTAATATTATTTGCATGGATCTGAACTGAAGAACTTAGAAGAGCAGCTCAGTCTTAAATTATGCAGGTCCCCTGCGACAATTACAGCATTGACGTATGTACTCTTTAGAAGTCTGTTTAGTTAATCCTTATTTCTAATCAGTTTATTTATTTTCAGTACAGCGTGTTTCAATTATTAATTGAAGACTTTGTGTAGGTCAAGGATTGTATACAATTTAGCTTTTGTCACGCGTAACCTTTGTTGTACAGTGTAAATAATAAACTAGTAAGTATTTAAGTTAGTTAATCCTTATTGTATGCATGTTGCATAATGTTACTTACGTTCTTTTGTTTTAGTCTGTGTTTGGCCTATGTACTGGTCAGCTCTGTATAGATAGTATATTATTGAATTGTGTTTGCTCTGTCTCGTACGAATAAAACTCCTATATTAAAGGCCTAGACCTACATGACATTGTGTACATGTATATTAATAGGTCTGATAGTGAATTATGCTCGCTGATAGTCAATGGATCGATGAGCACCAACGATTCATCACTGCAGCATCCTGCTATTCACGAAATAGCTTCAGTTGTGTCTGGCTTAATTACTCCACTTCACGTAGGCTACATCAATATGATTAGGCCTGTATATTGTATAATATAATTTGTCAAGAAATTAGGCCAGAACAATAACGGCGTTACTTATAAGTATAGACAATTACTGAACTGCCTCATTTTCTGTAGTCTATCAAATGTTTGCTGCCTTAGCTAAAGAGTGGACTATTTTCGTTGCATACTCAGTCACCTTGTTTGGCAGTCCAGGCCTACTGCTAAGCTTAAATGTTTAGGGCCACATCGACGCGATGTGTTGCAATTAGGCTAGCCTACTTGTAATATAAAACTGGATAAGAAAACATTGAGCGCATTGTTATTGTTCGAGTTCGATTCGTCCATTTGAAGATAGGCTATTATTTTCTTTTAAAATGACGTCACATCTGTGCGGCGTGACGTCATGGACTGTGACGTTTCTGCTGCTGCTGAACCTCGATCTGACGTCGGCTCAGCCAAAGATTGAGCAGAGTTCACACGAACCCGAGCTCGCCTACACCGTGTCCAACTCGAGAGAGCTGAAAGCGAAAATATATCGGATCCAGCAACCTCAAAGAATCCGGTTCAGAATCCAACAGGTGAATAAAATGCCATAAAAAATAGGCTACAGACTTCATGTAGGCCTACATATGAGTAAGCTCGTGCACGCTACAATCTTGCTTTTTTCATTTTCTTTTCATCTTCTTCGCTTCTTTCATTTCTTCTTTTTACATTTCTTCTTTGCAATGGCAGCCTGTGATGTGATGATTTATGTGTTTTTAGGAAGATAATGAATGGTCGTATGATTTTCCAGCAGCTGCATCAAAATGCGGGGGAGAGGTGAGCGGGTCGTCCGGATCCATCGCCAGCCCGGTGATCCCCTCTGAGCCGACGGGACTCTCTTCGAGCATCACCAACTGTACTTGGATCATCACTACCGAAGTGGGAACGCTCGTGCGCCTCAGGTACATGGCACAGCGTAGCCCATTTTTCAGAGTGGCATTATCGTACAAACGGCTTTGAAATAATTGTTGGTGATCAAAAATGATTAGACAAAGAAAATTGGTGCAAAGTTTAAAAAGCACCAGAAAAACCGTAGTGTAAAAAGCAGGGGAAAATGACAATATTCTGTGCCCTTTGTGCATCATTCTCAACAAAAATTTGCGATTTCTGATGTAATTCTTGATAATTTTATTAATTACTAGCTGAGGTACCCGGCGTTGCCCGGGTTAAGAAATACTGAGGGGAAACTATCGAATAAGCTGTAGCTGTATA
>JAQIWG010005820.1:0-14048 GCA_034695025.1 Chamaedrilus cognettii | reverse complement strand
ACGCGCACACATCAAAGAATGGACCAAAACGACACAATCCAAGAGAACAATGGAATGGACCGAAACGACACATTACCATATAGATAGACCCATGGGAGCCGGCCCTTGGGTAAACATTGACCCTTGTGTAAAATTGAACATTATGTCAACATTGACTGAACTTCGGTAGGATTGTATAGTAGGCTTCTGAACTAAGGGGACTATGCCAACTGTAGGCTGCTGTACCATGCAGACCAAGTAGGCCTATATAAAGAGGCCGCTGGGAAAGCTAAAGGAGAAAGAGTCGGTGGATATTCGAGAGGGGGCTTGGCTTGATCACCGAATGAAACTTGGATTACTCGCGTTTACAGTTTATGTTAGAGCTAGTTTGAGTTGTGCTTCTGTTTGGATATGATGCTGTTATGCAAGAGTTTCGATATTATCTGCTGCGACGCGTTATTTATCTAAAATCGTCTTTAATTAAGCAACGAAAGTTTTTCTTTAAGGAGATTCTGAAATAGCGTAAGAAAAGCAAGGAAAATTTATCGTGTGAGAAAAAATTGAATAGGCCTACTTCACTCGCCAGCAAGATTGAATTATTAGCTGTAGTCTAGGAATGAAAAATAGGCCTGCAACATTCGCGAATTAAACTGGATTATTAGCGGCAGCCTAGGAGTGAAGGTAGAAGCTTAAAACATTCAGCGGATAGCTAATTCTGAATAGGCCTACTACATTTACGCGCAAGCTGGATTATTAGTTATAGCTCACGGGGGTTAGCTTTCGGCAGCCGCGCGCTGGATTAAAGTGCGGTAGGCCGGTAGGCCCTTTGCGGAACAATTGACGACGTATGTTCCTTGCGGATAAATGTGCTATTTGACCTCGATTTGGATTAAAGCATAGGATAACCTCGACATGGAAGTGTCGGATGTGGATAGTAATCCGCCCTCAGTGCAGGGATCTATAGACACACCTGCGGCTACTGCTTTGCGTGGCCCTACTCATCGGGGGATCGGGCGGGGTAGAGCACGAGTATCACCACGGGCAACAGTGGGGGACCCGTCGGTTGGATGGTTTGCCTCGGGGGACGGAGACACCGGGGAGCTGGGCCTACGGACCCCCGATCTGAACCGAAGCGTCTTTAGGGTGAAGAGAAGAGTTCGGGGACCTGAGCGCTGTCGGTCCGCATTCACTGGAGTCTAGCTATCCAAGGCCTGGAAAATCGGAGGTGGAAGATCGACCCAGCTATGATGCTTGGTTGGCCGAGAGAGAGCGCGAACGAATAAGGCGCGAAGGCGGCCGAGTGAAATACGAACGACAGGACGAGCTAGCTAGCGGCGGCCAACACGCTAGTTACTTTCTTGCCTTTCATTCCGATAAGAATGACCGCTGGGATGCTGCCGACTCATCTTATCATGGCGGACTGCAGGACCCCGAGAGTCGGCCGAACATGCCCGGCCAACAGCAACACCCCGCGCGGAGGAGGGTCGAGCATTTTCGCTACACAAACAATATATCGTTTTCTTTGTCTAGTCACGCTGATCAAGAAAACACCATTTTTTCCTTAGTCCATCACCTGCCGAGAGTTGTTAGTTTTTTTTCAGTTGAAAGTCAGTTTCAAGCTAACTTAACTAACGAATTACAAATTAGTTTCAGTTGGAGTTTTCTTAAAAACGAGGTTTTTAAAATTATTTTACATTTAGAACTAGGCGCTGCCTAAACAAAGTCTGAAGTGATATAGGCTACATAATGTGCTATATTTAGGACACACACACACGCACACACACACGCACACACGCGCGCGTTTTGTGGCTGCATTCCCCGCTTAGGCAAGGGTACGCTATTTGCAGCTATGCGCACTCGCCCCCCACTCTATCCTATCCGTCGCATCCTTATGTCGTAATTTTCTAGCTTTCATATTCTTCTCTGTCAGACTTGGCCACGTCGTTTCCGGTCTCCCTACACGTCTTTTCCCATGCTACCTCATTATCCATATATTTCCGCACCCAATCATCCGGTTCCTTTCTCAAAACATGCCCCAGCCATCTCGGTCGGTTTCTTCTGACCACCTCTCCCACTGCCTGCAACCCCATTCTAGCTCTCAAATTAACACTATACTTCCTCTCTTCAATGACACCCCGCTCACCCATCTCACCATTCTCATCTCTCTCCGCTCAAATCGGGCCTCTTGTTTGGCCTTTATTGCCCAAGTCTCACTTCCATATATCTTAGCGCTTCTTACACACTGGAGAGTGACATGAAAAAGCTTCTAGCGCCCCAAACCTAAATCGAAATTGAAATTTCTCCACTTCCCACCGACCCCCCAAATCAATTTCAAATTACCTCCCCATCCGTTCCCCTTTCGGCATAGATCGTTCTGCTCCCCATTCCCCTAAATTTTTGCGCTGTTTTCCGCAATTATTTTTTATATTGATAGACATAAGCGTCATTCCGGGGGAGCGGGGGTTCGCGAATGTATGACTTAACGACATTTTGAAACAACTGTTTGAATCAGTTACTATTTGAATGTACTAAAGTCATCTAATTACAACTCGATATTTAAACTTTATTGTGGACTTAACCAATAAAATTTCTAACCCCCCCACCCCAAATATTGAGACCAGATTGAGGCCCATGTAGATGGACAGACACTACTATGGCGATGTTGCAGCTTCTAGCTTTCTGCCAGAGGGGGGGGGGTGGGGGCATTTGAGGATGCTGAGGCGGGGACGTTGGAACGCAGCGTTCGGTGCAAATATATATAAAGCTAATAGTGCAGTCTATCAAAATTTCACACGAATATCGGTATATCTGATCAACACACGCATTCTCGCATTCTCGGGATAAACATCTGGGAGCATCCCTGCATGGCGAAGATGCTCAAGGATGCTTTAATAACTGTTTCTGCCGAGTGCTGAGTCCTGAATCCTGTCAGTGCCTCCCGCCTCAAACACTATAGACAGCTGTGTCGACAGCGGCGATAAGGAGCCGCTAATTACCGCTGTGAACCTGCGAGCTAACCGCGCGCGGCCGATACGCCGAGAATGCTCCAGAGACCAGTAGGCTCGAGCTGACAATTGCTAAAATAGACTATGTAACGACTGGGGTCGTCGAACAAGTCAATGGCCCGGAAACAGATGGCTTTAGCGACATGCCAGGGGGTCAAAATTGTAATCGGGTGTGCAGTAGAGAGTGACGGAAGCTTTAACCACGCGAAAATTTTCGCAAAATGTGATGAATTGATGGAAGCTGCGAAATAATCACCTTAATTCAATTCCTTTAACCACCCCGCGGTTTTACCGCAACCCCTTTCTCCATTTACCGAGGGAGACCATTGAAGGCTGTCCCCGCCCCGCGGCAGAAACCGTTCCTTAAATGTTTTTTCACTCGATCCCCACGGAATTTAACGCGATTTAACGCGGCTATCCACGGTTCCCCACCCCATGTCACTCTCTAGCGCTCATCACAGCCTGGGCGAGCAGTGGTCTGCATGCACTTATGTGCTCAGCCTCGATGCCACTTCGAAAAGTACACTTTAGGAATTTTTATGGTTTTGGCAGTGTTTCTTTTTATCTATTCTGATTCTTACACTCCCCTGTTTTCTTTTTTAACAAGTGGCTTAAATAAAGAATAGGGTTTTAATCCAAGTTACAAACTTTTATGTTTTAAAAAAAAGACGAAAAGCCTCCGATATCAGAGCAGTACAGTGCCTTTACTTAAGCGGCATGATGTTGCAAACACGGATTTCAACGTTCATGTTGGGGCAGCGTCCAACTAATTTTCCCAAATTCAACCAAACGCCCATGTACAACTATATCTCACCATACAAGGAAGCTTGCACGCGTCGACCGTAGGCGAGTTATGTTCTCGGGTTACTTGCCTCTATACGATTTGTGGGTTCTCAAGGAATCGCTGTTACACTTGGCTGAGGATCAATGGATGGTGGGACGCAAAACGTTACGTTGAAAGAATTCGCTTAATCGCCTCGGGTCGGCAGCGCACTCTCCGGATGACTATAAACGTTTGAATTCCAATGCCTGTCGGCCGGCATCCCGTGCCTACGTTGTTTTCGGCGTCCGGACGCCGAGGACTTTGCGTTTTGGCGTTCCAATGCTTTCTGCATGGCTCCCCGCAACGGCAGTGTGGCATTTTCCGGGGTCTATGAAGCGGCGATACGAGTCAACGATAGCGATGCATGGTGGTGACGTGAATGATATACAACGACCGCAATTGGCTGTTGACACCACAGAAGTTTGATTACTACATGTATATACCTAGAAGAACTCTGCCTGCAGACCTAATTTGATAATAAACAAAAATGCAATTGATTGCAATGAGAAGCGTTAAGCTCCCCCCCCCGCGGGGCTTAACGCCCCCCCGGGGGGCGGGGGTGGGGGGGGGTGGGGCAAGGTGCAGGATGGGCCCACTGTAGCGAGAAGCATTTAATTCGGGATAGTAATTTTGTGAAAAATGCATGTGTCGGCGTTTTGTCATTAATCTAAAGGACTACGCCAAAGGACTACGCGTATAGGACTAAGATAGCTGTTGGCGCACACAGCAATCCATAGGGAAATAGGGTGACAGCAAAATAGTAGCTTTAACAATTTGAATGAGCAAGGCCGGCGTTAAGACCCTGCGCCCCTCCGGCTTCTCGGGGAGGGGGGGTTGAATCCCAGAGTACTCTAGCGCCCAGAGTATCCCCCCCTCGCGGGGGTTTAACGCCCCCCGGTGGGGTGGGCAAGGCGCTGGGTGAGCCACTGGAGGGAGAAGCATTTAATTTGAGATAGTAATTTTGTGATAATGTTTTGTCTCCGCGTTTTGTTATAATTTCCGGGGGGGCCCAGTGGCAGATGAGTGGGGGCCCACTAGAGTGTAAGATTGCAAAAGTTTAGGGAGAAGATTTTGGTCAATATTTTCCCCCACCGGTCATTAGTTCAGCACGCAGATGATGTGAAATGTTTTTGTACATAAATATTGATTTTGGGGGCCCAAGATGGACAAGATGAGGGGAGGAGACCCAGAGTACCCTAGCGCCGGCCCTAACTGGCAATGAGGCGGCACAATTGTGGCGTAAACTAAAAGGTAGGCTTGCAGGCTTCTAACGGCTGTCCAGAAATTTCAAAATCAAACTGTTTTCATGTAGTTTTTGCAGCCAGTGGCAAAATAATTTAAAACAAATTATGCCGTTACTGCCTCTGACTATTATTTCCTTTTTGTGTGCCAAATTGCTTTCTATAGATATAGTGATCCAAATCTTTTTGTTCAAACAAACATTTATTGTCGATTAGGCCTATATTCATTATTATTTTCAGTAAAAGTTCAGGGAAAAAATGGCGAGAGATAAGTTCTGTCAACACCACTCCCCGATCGTTAGTTCAGCACGGGAGAGCTTTTTTTAAAAAAAATTTACAGCCAAGCTCAAATCATAAAGGCTGCATAGGCCTCCTCAACTTCGTTGGCATTAAACATAAATTTCAATTTTCTTTGGAAAGCGTCATCGTCATTGGGTCATTTCAAGTCCACGGTGTTACGATTAAGTTAGAGTTGAGTTAGCGTTTGACAAGTAGATATCACATTCATATTCAACATTTTTGCTGTTGTCTGTCTGTTTTGACATTATAATATTATTTAGAATGTGAATATGAATGTGAATCTAACTTGTAAGAAGTTAACTCAACTCTAACTCAATCGTGGCACCGCGGAGTTGAAACGACCCATTGACGCCGACGGTTGCATTATATTCATAATATACTAGCTGCCTTGAGCCGTTTCGCTGAGTCGTCTCACATGAGATCTTCTTTCTATGAGCGATAGGTCGATACTAGGGTTGAATTGATGAAGAAATGCACTGTATTAGTCATGATAAAGGGAAGATCAGATATGTGACTAACCACAGTACCCAGCGAAGCGGGTCTTGGTCGCTAGTAATTCTGTATTATTAACCATATTAATAATAATAAAATAAAGTTTATGATATTATCATGTGATCGCTGAGACCCGTAAAGGAAAAATTAGAACTTAGTGATTGGAGAAGATTAGTGTGTCTCTAGTCGACATTAACTACATGTACTTTTATCCCCCTGCCCCCCCCCCCTTCCCCGTCTCAATGGCGAGTAGGTTACGCGGTAAAAACGTGTGTGTTAGCGTCGTCCCGTGAGCGCTACGTCTTCAGCCGGATCCCCCCTCGTTCAGTTTTTGAGCCACCCATAGGTAGTTCTCTTGGAGTTTTCTTGCTACCACATTGGTGGTCCACCGCTTTACTTCGGCTATAACACTGCCTTAAACTCCGTATTGGAATTGTCGTTAACAGTGGCGTAAAAGGAAACAGCATTAAACCGTTGTTATTAATTTAATGTCTTTTGTCAACAACTAAACTTTTATTTAAATGAAATCAAATATAGCATTCTTTTCATGTTTTTGGGGAATGAATCAAATATATCAGGTGGGCAGATTGGTCGTGAAAGATTTTAATGTTCAAAATTATTAGATTAATTTGAAAATTACGTGAATAATAAAAACCTACATAGCCTAATAACCTGAAAATAATATAAAAGTAACATAGATTTAATACCGTACACATTTTATATGCTATTATATATGCTGATTTTCACATTTTAAACGAAATTTTATCTATCAAGTTTCGTAAGCCTACCTCGGGTCATAAACTTTAAACGGCGGTGATTGGAGAAGATGTCGTATTGACTAAAAATTGGCTGATTCTGTGCGTGTCATTTAGTCCTACATGTATAATTACACTACATGCATGTCGTCAACGTCGCCATTTGTTTGGAAGTGATTCCGGAAATATACTTTAAACGAGTTTAGGATTACAGTTTAGATTACAGTAAAAAAGCCTGCAAAACTGGAACATAATCTGAAAGCGTAGCAACTTACTGGCCTTGAGACAAGTAAACATTATCTCAAACTTATTTAAAGTGACGAAGATTGAAACAAGCAACGTTTCTATCGTAACATCTGTTTATGAGCTCAACTAGACTATCAACTCAGCTTGGTCCCGGACATGACCTTAAACTGTGCCCGGCAGCGCTGCCTCTGCTGCCACCATTGGGCAGGACAAAGCGTTGTGGCCGAGTGGTCTAAGCCGCTGGTCGCGGATTATGAACGCGGCAGTAGTCGGTTCGAATCCCGGGCGCTGCTAAGATTTAGAGTCAGTTCGAGCACCCTTTGGCAAAGGTTGTTTAAATTCGTCAGCCATAAGTGTTCCTACAATGCCTACCATTCTACGGTGGAACCACCACCAGCGACCATCAGCTGGTGCAATGGGGCATCATTTTTTCCGGAAGGGGTTTCCCCGCAAGAAGCTAAGGCTAGAACAACTAGGCCATTATTCAACTTTGCTCAACAAATCAAAATATAGACTGATCTGCATGTAAAGTTGTGATCAAAAGCCTACGGAGTTGCTGTTGGAGATACTTTGTTCCGAATTTTAACGTTTTTAGTGATATTCACGATTTGGATTCTACGAATTTAATTCTTCAATTGCAATATTTGGCATTGTGTACTGTCATTTGAATTCTGCATCCACCATTACCAAACTGATTAAGGTGTAGGCCTATTGGTACTATTACTTAGCAAATGACAAAATCGTTCACGACCTATTTAGTCAATCTCTTACACGTTCATGGATATGTTTAGTAGGAGTAGTACTCCAAAACCAAAGTTTTTTTGATACTCTGCTCGGATTTAGAAATGGGTAAGAGTAGGATTACTCGTAAAAATAAACGATGGCTTACTCTTGGACTAGGCCTACTCCTTTTTTGTAAGGCATAGGAGTGCGCTATTCTGTTTTATAAGCCTGCTACTATATAATGCTACTATTTTGTAAGAGCTAAACTGAACTCTGAGCATGCTCACGGTCCTTCAGTGCAAAAATTCAGCCGAAGTATAACTCTCGGCCTTTGCGCTGCTAGCAGTGGTAAGTCAACACCACGGTTGCAGGTGCCTTGCCACTTGAAAGAAGTCGGCCAGGTATGGTCATTTTATTGTGCTCCTGTCTAAACTACATGATTGCCAATGATGCACTAGGCCTACACATACATGTACTCCTAGACTTAGTTGATTCACTCGAGTGCCATCAACATACGATGATCACGGCAAATAAAGGCTATCACACATGTCAAGATGATTAAATCAGGCAAAGAGAGTGTACCGATCGGATCGCGCGAGTAAACACATTTGCATGCGAGATTTAAGCCTTTATGGATTACTTCTTGGTTGACCAGCTAAATAAATTTGCATAGGCCTTAATTTTAGGGGCTTCGGTAATATGTTAAATATTATCTGTGTAATAAATGTGCCCTTACCCTTAGCAGCATTGTGTGATAGGCTACTTAACGAATATTGTACAGCACCAAGGACCGTGATAAAATCAATGACAACATTTGTACAACAGTACAGATATTTTCATTGATTTTATCACGGCCTTGGTGCTATAGATCTCCACAGTCTCCACACTTACAATCTCCTAAAATCATTGCATCGTGGCAGAAGTGATATAAATGACCATACAGCGATGCGTCGGCGTGCTAATAGTCAGGACTTGCTCACAGTATCGAAATTGCACATGCAGAATAAATAAATGTCAAGATGTTTTCTATTAGCGATCTGAAGTGACAATACATGACCTTTAATTAGGTGACAGTGGCTCTCTGAACATCGTACGACATTTAATGTTCTTGAAACTTCGACTGTAAGCTTATGAAGTCTCGCTGCATTCAGCCGCCTACAAATTAAATATAGTATTCCCATCTTGAGCAATCGTCCGGTTGAATGTTCTGACAACTAAAACTATATTTCTGGAAACAAAAGAATTTTCTGGTACAAGCAGAAGTGAGCATATATTTCTACATCACTCAGAAAACATGGATATTGATCCTGGACATCGTTTATTTGCTAACAGGCTGACAAAACGCAGCACAGAACAAGCGCAAATACAATTCATAGCCTAACAAATTAACAACGCAGTCAAGATGTGAAACAATAGCAATAAAAAAACCGATATCGCGATAGGACTTTTCGGTTTTGGGCTCAGCATAAGGCAATCAAAATACAAGATAACGTGGGGGGGGGAGGGCGGCGAAGAACTGACTAAGGGGTAATGGACAGTAGCACATCATGAATATATATCGTGGGGACAATCAGGATATTTTCCTAAACAACGGACAGGGAATGAAGTTTTTTTATCGTCTTTATCAGAAAGAACAGAGTAAGAGTGCCGGTGCAAAAAGCTGGATAACTGGGAGGTATTTAACATAGCGTGAGAAAAAACGCCTTGTATTGGTTAGGGTATGGCCTGACCTTAAAACTGATGTATAGATTGGGTGATATCTAGATCAGGGGCAGAAGCCTGGAGGGGAAAATTAGAGGAAATTGTTTCTGAGCTAGATCACTCTGAGGGACGTAAGTAAAAGAGTTAAGTCTGAACTGACTCAAACCGAAAAAGAATTCTAGAAGGAAGGAAAGAAAGTCGTGTATTTCAACAATAGCGGCGCCTAGCGTGGCGTGAACGCTATGGGTTATTCGGTGGATTTAACCTTTCAGCGCGATTTAGGAGGACGTTTTCGACGCTGAGCAACTGGATGCATAGGCCAATTAAGCGTGAAGTGCATTTTCTCTAATTTTAGCAAGGAAATAGTGTTTTATTCCAAGTGATTGACAGTTATATTGAATGTACACTTCATTTTCGTTTGAGTTGATCTGGATTTCTCAGTAGCTCGATTGCATAGATTACTCTAACGAATATCGAGCGCTGTCAATCGGAGCATCGACTTTCTACGTCAACGAGGGACCTGAGGTACTGGTCAATGGTGCCACAGAACTTTGTAACATTGTGTCTTAATGCTGTATTGCAATGTTTGGCCAGCTGTTTCAATACTTAGCCACGTGTGCTCCTTTTGGTGTTTACTGATTTGCTTAATGCTCCTAGTGTATTCCTACAATTCCCACAATTATCAACTGAGCTGGTTGATATCTGAGTGGTACTGAACGGGGTAGAAAGATGGAAAAATACTTTAATATCTTTCTCGTTTAGCTGCCTTTCTACTCCTTGGTCACCGCAGCCCAGTCCAACTCGTCCTCATCCTACGAGCGCGACCAGCGACAAACGCATCTAGGTTGCGCCGTGATTGCCAGGCTTTGCCTCGAAAGTCGATCGCTTTCCAGGTGGCACTGCGAAGCAAGGCTGGACCGCCGCCCCTTCCCCGCTCGTCGACGAGGACCAGAGATGCGGGCATCGCAAAGAAGCTGCTGCCACTTATCACTGACATTTTTGCCACTAATTCATTATTTCCGCTATATAAATAAATAAGTAGTAAATAATAATAATAATAATTCTAAATTATTATTAATAAACTAAAATGAACTAATTAAAGTAATGTTTGCAGATACTGCAACAGATAGCTGACGCTCATCTGTTGCAGTTTTGTCCGGTTAAAAGAATGATTAGAGGCACTGGGGACGAAACGATCTCAACCTATTCCCAAACTTTAAATGGGTAGGAAGTCCGACTCGTTTGGTTGGAGCCGGGCAGCGAATGCGAGTGCCAAGTGGGCCACTTTTGGTAAGTAGAACTGGCGTTGTTTTAGCGCCTCTCAGTAACCATCCAGCGTTTTAATTGTTAATGCAACAAGGGCACCTTTATCTCATCATCAAATAGGCCTACGGAGGGTTAGCCGTCCCAGAGCAAAACGTTTACACTTATTTTTATAAGTTCCTCGGGAACGCAGTTCTGAGGAAAATAAAGGTAATTAAAATAAAACTAAAAATAATTAAATTGACTAAAATTTGCTCAATAATTATCAATTAATAATAATTAATAAAATTAATATGTCAATATTTTCCGATACATAAAGCGCTTGAACATTTTCGCTTAATATTGGGAGATCGTATGTCAAATTATACCAATTTCGAAAAATAAGGAGCGACATAGCATTTCTTTCGGCCGAGCTATGGCCAAATCGGCAAGGAAAATTTTTGTTTTACTCTGCGTAAGTCTAGCGAGTTGCATTCGTCGACTATCGGTCACTTTTTGAACGCGGTATATCGATTCTGGCACGATATTCATCGAACTTGCATTTTCAAATAAACTATTGCATTTCAAATAAATCAAAAAGTACACTGATCTATACGAACGTTCACAATTAGGCAATTCAAGATAAGATGAGATGGTCTAGTTCGTTTGGTTTCCCTCACACCAACTGATCTTTTTAGCATAACATTTTTGCAGTGAATTTGCGACGCCGATAATTTAAAGCAATTGACCAACAGACCTGCCGACCTACATTTTTTCTACATGGAGTACTTATCTTCAAGTATCTTTGTTACTGGGTGCAAATTTAAAAATAGCCTCCCTAGCTGCTACGCCGGCTGGAATTTGTGGATATTCCCAGTAAAGCTTATCTAAAGCTTTAATTCATTATTATTTTAACATCAGGCCAAGTGTAACACTTTGGATCTACATACTTCTTTGTATCAATTAACAAAAAAACTATGCGGCACAAAGAACCCGTAGGGACCTCTTAAGGTGACCAACTACATTGGAGCAGGAGCCTGTGGCGTGGCCAGAGGGCTCCGTTGGTTGTGATGGCCTAAGCCTCTATGCAATCCTACCCCTATTGCCATATTTTAGCGTCCCTTAATATGGACCTGTGGTTTTAGCTTTTTTTGTGTCTCGCGTGATTTGTACTTTTTACTTGCTGTCTCTGTTTGATGCAAAATAAATCAAATATATATTCAGAGTAATAACTCCCCTTTGTTGTTTTTGTAAAAAAATCAGGTTTTTGAACACTTTTGCTCTACATAAAATGAACAGAAGTCCGACATAAAATATAAAATATTTAATAGAGAAAAGAAGAATTAGCAGGGTGCACATATTAAATAATTATGGAATACTAAATCAGCATCGGCAATAAAGCAGATTTCTGGTAAATCGTAAAGTTGAACACAAGTCAGATGGTAAGAGGGTTGCACTGGGACCCTCAAGGCCAACCACTAAACATAATTGGCATTTAAATTAAATAAAGCTTTGGACGCTCTAATTGAGTTTTTCTCAGTACCTTAATCAAGATGTGATAGTATAAATGTTTTGAGTTAAATTGTTACTTGGTCCGGTGCAACGTCTTAATTTTAAATCTGACAGTTAGAAATTGAATGGGAACAATTGATAAGGGCTATATGAATATGTTTCTGCAAAGCTGTGAGCAGTCACATGCGCTCAGTGCTTGTTCTGATCCTTGCTGCCCAAGGAACAGAAATTGAAACGCCGTTACTTTAATAGCATGTCGGCGTGCCAGTTATTTTGACATACTTCTTCATTGCCTAAGGACAATATTGTTTAACCGCTGTGGGGCTTGTTTTAAACTTTACAACAATGCTGCTAATTAGTATCGAGTTCTGACGCTAGAAAAAACTACAGATATAGGACTTGCGTGACAGCATACAGTCTTGTTACTTGATATAGTCGCGCGATACAGTCGTGTGTCGTGCGCCGGGCACTAGTGTAGGGGATTTTGTAACTAAACTATCAGATCCAATCGGCAGTGGAAAGCTTGGATCGCGTTATATCATCTGCGGCGATCTAAACTGTCGGGGAACGGTTGGGACGAAAGGGTTGGTGGCGGTTGATTTGGCTGAAATCATCGATGCGCACAGCTTACGACAGTATGTGCACGAACCGACGCACGGAGCGGGAAACATTCTCGATCAAATCCTGACGCCTGGGGAGAAGGTTACTATTTCGGATGTCGTCGTCTCGGATACCGGTCTCTCTGACCGTTTCCTCGTAAAGTGCCGGGTCGCAGCATCGGTCGACCGGACTTCGATCGTCAAAGCCACTTTTCGTAACTAGAAGCGATTAAATCTCAAACAATTTAAAGATAAACTCCGCTTCTCGCCAGTCTGCGTGCAACCAGCCTCAACAGCTGACACTTTCGCCTACCAGCTTGAAAAGAGCGTGTCAACGATTCTCGACGAGTTGGCTCCAATGTGCACCAGCACCAAGAGGCAGCTTTCACTCGCCGAGGGGCAGTTTTCTGGCTGGTTTAAATTAACACAGGCCACCCCTCTCCTGAAGAAGGCCGGTCTGGACGCAACCAATCCCGCAAACTACCGCCCGATATCAAACCTGAACACGATCTCTAAGATCATTGAGCGTCTCTGTCTCGCGCGCCTTGATCCGCATATTGACGCCACGGGGAACTTCAACCCTCTGCAATCAGCATACAGGAAACAGCACAGCACAAAGACGGCCCTTCTCAAGATACTCAATGATCTCAATAGGGTCGTGAACTCAAGGAAGACAGCTGCGCTAGTTGGCTTCAATTTATCTGCTGCGTTTGATACCATTGAGCATGACATCCTGGTCAACCGGCAAAGGACGGAATTCTGGGTCTCGGGGGAGGCGCCGGTGTGAATTGAAACATACCTGCGCGGGAGAAAGCAACACGTGATGGCGGGGGGGGAATAATCAACGCTTACGGAGTGCGACTTTGGCGTGCCGCAGGGATCCGTGCTCGGCCCGCTCCTCTTCTCCATCTATGTCTCGCCGATCATCGACATCATCACTGCGCACGGCGTACTGTTTCAACAGCACGCCGAAGACACGCAACTGTACATTGCCATTCAGTCGGACGACGACCTGGTTCAACTAGAGAAGTGCACCGCAGCTCTTCAGAACTGGTTCACGGAGAACGGCATGCTTCTCAACCCTGACAAGGCCGAGGTGTTGCTGGTCGCGAGTCAAAGAAATGCGAAGAAAGTTGCGTCGGGTTCGGGTGTATCTGTGGCCGGCTTCAAGATCGCCTATTCAGAAAAACTGAAGAGCCTCGGTGTGACACTCGACCTAAAGCCTGATCTGACACAAAGCCTGACCTTTGACTAGCATGTGCAGTGCGTTGTCAAGGCCAATAACTTTCACATCAGAGCGCTGCGGCACATCCGACCTATGCTTGATTGTAAAGTAGCAAACACCATCGCTTCCAGCATCGTCAGCACCAGGCTCGACTACTGCAACTCGCTGCTCTACGGTACCAAGGTTTCAAACATCAGGAAGCTGC